>PVKH010001794.1:0-29085 GCA_004027955.1 Chaetophractus vellerosus
CTTTTTTTTTTTTTTGCCTTGCCCACGGCGGCTTTGCCCTGCCCACGGCAGCTTGCTGGGAACCAAACCCGGGGCCTCCCATGTGTTGTACCGGCACCCTTATCCACTGAGCTATACAGCCAGCCCCAAGTGGGAGGTTTTAAAATTACTGATTTATAGGTCTATTCAGATTTCCTGTTTTTTCTTGAGTCAGTTTCAGTAGTTTGTGTCTCTACAGGAATTTGTCCATTTCCTCTAAGTTATCTAATTTGTTGGCATACAGTTATTCATAGTATTCTTTTATAATTATTTTTATTTCTTCTGAGTCAATAGTAATGTCCCTTCTTTCATTCCTGATTTTAAGAACTTGAGTGTTCATCCTTTTTTTCTTGGTCAGTTGAGCTTAAGGTTTGTCAATTTTGTTGATCTTTTCCAAGAGCCAACTTTTGGTTTCATTGATAATCTCTATTGTTCTTTTATTCTCTATTTCATTAATTTCTACTCTAATCTTTATTCACCCATTGCTTTTAATCCTAGTGTCCCAATAATATGCAAGGGCATTCCCCCCCCCCCCAACACACACACACCTCCTGTCATTTCAGGCGAGAAGGGAGGCACAGGAGGTCCTGAAGAGTTCTAGTTAGCCATACAAAGTATGCCACTATATAGCATATATACGTCTTTACCTGTGGTCTAAAACGTAATGTGTTTGCCTTTTATTTATGTATCACATCTAAAGGTTGCCCAGGAATTTGTGTATTAATCCTTAGATGTTACCTTTTTCCTGGAGTGTGGATTGGAGGCCTGTGACATCGAAGGTAAATAGAGTTTTCCCCTTTTGTGGGATAAATGTTGTTAAGTGCCTCCTATTATGTCACACAGTGTGTTAAACCTAGCACTTTCATTTAGATTGAGCTATTAGTTAAGAAAACAGTTTATTTAATGGATGTGTAGGAAGATAATTAATGAATTTGCTAATTCTTTCTTTCCTGCTAAACTTCAACTAAGTTTATTGTTTTTAGCCCTGTTCTAATTTTTTTTTTAAAAGAAGTATTTATTGAAAATTAGAACCGAGGATGGCAGAAGCTAGGACCCTTTGGAAGTCTCAATCTTTGATGAGACAGATACGCCATACTGTAGGGAAAAGTCAGGAGCTTATAGGAGACGGTCTGGACCACATTCAGGAGACCTGATGGAATTTCGGCACCTGGGAGAACCCTAAGGCCTGGGATTGACTCAGGAAGATTTCTGCTCCATTAGTATAAGTCTTCAACCACTGCTGTTACTCCTTGATTACAGCTCTTATCTTTACTGCATAATAACCCTGACATAATTTTTGCAAAACAGGGAGATTCAAGAGGTGTTTGATTGTAGTTTACCCACAGTCCTGCTGCAGTCCTTGTGGCCCAATAAGCAGCATATGCTTGGATGTCTTTAGAGATTACAGTTAGTTTCTGGACAACTGGCATCTCAAATAAAGATAAAGTACATTTTATAAGAAGTAATATGTTGTTAAAAATTTTTTTTTTAATATTCCAAAAGTCGCATGGCAATTTTTTTCATTTAAAAAATTGATTGAAATATATAATTCATACATGAACATGCATAAACAATAAGAATATAATAAAAGTTGTGAATTTACAAAACAAACATGAATATCAACATACAGGGCTCCCTTATGTCACCCCACCACAATACCTTGCATTTTTGTGAAACGTTTGTAACAAATTATGAAAGAGCATTATCAAAGATTACTAAAACTATAGTCTGTATCTTACATTTGGGGTATTTTCCCCTAATTCACTCTATTTTTTTTTTTTGTTCATAAACCATACAGTTTATCTGAAGTGTGCAATCATTGACATTAAGTATAGTCACAAAGTTGTGCATTCATCACTTCAGTCAATATTAGAACATTTTTCATTACTGAAAAAAAACAAAAAACAAAAAAAATCCAACAAAAACCACACCACTATCATACCCATGTGTTATTACTACTAATTACAAATCCTGTGATGTGCTTTCACCATTTCTATTCATTTCCAAACAACTTTTTACCAATTCTGCACAGATTAAATCTCAGCTTTCCATTCTCTAACTACATTCTTTTCTCTGGTGACATATTCTAGCTGTTAACTCCATGAATTTGCTTATGATATCTAGTTCATAATAGTGAAGTCATGCAGTATTTGCCTTTTTGTGCCTGGCTTGCTTCACTCAACGTAATATCCTCCAGGTTCATTCACGTTGTCATATGCTTCATGACTCCATTTCTTTATTCCATTGTATGTGTTTGTCCACTTGTCAGTTGATGGACACCTGGGTTGTTTCCATCTTTTGGCAATTGTGAATAACGTTACTATGAACATTGGTGTGCAGATGTCTGTTCGTGTTACTGCTCTCAGTTCTTCTGGGTATATACCTAGTAGCAGTATTGCTGGGTTACAGGGTAGATCTATATCTAACTTCCTTAGGTACCGTTGCGTGGTAATTTATTGTGTCCTTGGAAATACCGTCTTTTGAAGGAGGTGTCTGGTCATAACGACTTGGCTCACACTAGAGAAATTGTTGTTCGGCTCTGTAGACCAAATGTTAATAAAGGGACATAATAGGAATGAAGAGATAAAAAAGCAAATATGTATGTTCAGCACGAGGAAGGAAATCCTTGAGAGGGAAATGGAAGAAAATGACGTGTTGTGTTTTACATTTAACTGTCGGTACATCCACGTCCATGCCTGGTGGATCATGCTTATTGGCTGTAGGACCCGCAGATGCTGTGGGATTTTACATGCTATCTCAGGACACTAGGAACTCAATACACAATCATGAAAGTGGTATCTTGGTGGGAATCCAGCTAGAAAATGCAGTTTTATTCTGACCCACATTATCTTCTGTACTTGCGGTTTTGATTAAAGTCCTGCACTTCCTGTTCTAGACTTGAATGCTGGTATGTGCTTGAGAAATCCCCACCTTCATATCATAGGGTGATTGTATTTCAAGAAAGCCCTGCCCTTTTTTAAACTTAATTTGAGTGCTACTGAGAACTGAAGGTTAATCTTCTGGTTGTGTTCGATGATTTGAAGCGTATAGCTAACATTTATTTATATATTAAGCACTTGACTTTATAGAAAAAGGAACTCGGTAACTACAGATTTTATTTATAGCTCCCAAATTAATATTTCAACCATACCTACATGCAAGCAAACATTTTACTTATGTTGCTGTAGTTAGAGTGTAAAGACTGTTTTCTGCCTTTTATACTATTACCTCCCAAACACATTTCCATGTTTTTATGTAATCTCTCAACCAACAGACTTTTATTTAAATGCCAATGTCTACTTCACAGAATGTGGAGGCTCTGGATCCACGAGGTCGAACCTTATTGCATCTTGCTGTTTCTTTGGGACATTTGGAATCTGCTAGAGTCTTGCTTCGACATAAAGCAGATGTTACAAAAGAGAATCGCCAGGGATGGACAGGCAAGTATACTTTCAAAAATAATTTAAAGCCTTTCATTTTGGCTTTTCTTTCTGAATAAAAACCAGTCTCAATCATAACTTCTCTCAGTCATCTTTATCTTCAGACTCTTCCTCTCTTGGGACTAGTGGGCAGGGAGATGCGAGCCGTGGATGCTGCTGGTGGATCTTGCAGCACAATAGCCCAAATTGTGTTGTCCTAGACCAAAAGCTCTTGGTAGAGGGTGACTTCTCATCCAGAAAGTATCTCGCAGCACAAACCCTCTCCCCCATACATGGGTGTGGAGGCCAGTTTCTAACCAAAAGAATATGATGGTAACTCCAGTGAATCCATCAAGATAGGCAAAAATCAAAAAGAAATTATGGCTAGAAGTAGCTTATTCCAGTGAAATGCTGGCATTTCAGTTTTTTTTGTTTTTTTTTTTGCAGGCTCTCTTACTAATTTTATGTTGCCCAAGCAAGGATGCCCATAAGCACAAGACCTGCCTGCCCTCTCTGCATGTAACCATGATTGTGAAAGCCAGCTTTCTGGAAACATCAGGGCTTCAAATTGAGTGGCAAAAATGGGTGGGAGGTGGGGTGGGTTTCATCACGAGACTAAGTGTACCACATCATATTTTCTTTTCACTGAGTTAAGAGCTACCAATGAGAAGTCATGGTCAAAATTGATAAGGATTAACAACAGCCTCTTTCCTGCTTTGAAGAAAATATTGGTCTTCGATCTGTATAGTTTCTTTTCAGATTACCTTTAGAGTTTGTCAGAAAGACTCCTAGGTGATTCAGTCCGACCCTTTTTGCTTTTCAGTTTTACACGAGGCTGTGAGCACCGGTGATCCCGAAATGGTGTATACAGTTCTTCAGCATCGAGACTACCACAACACATCCATGGCCCTTGAAGGTGTTCCTGAGCTGCTCCAGAAAATCCTCGAGGTATCTGTAAAAATGTGGCAAGGTGCTACTCTGAATTAAGTGCTGCTACATTAGCTGGAGACACAGCTTCACATCCATGTGTGCCTTACTAGAGAGTCTGATGAATAGTGACAATGACATGCTGAATACCAAATAGCATTATTCCTTGCCTTTCCAAATCATTGAAGAAATGATCGTTCACAAATTATTTTCCAGGTCCCTGGTATTACCCTTGCAAGTGCTATTTAAAAATGAGAACTTAAGAAAAATGGGCACCAACCACAATTTGTCTGGGTACATCCTGACTTAAAAGTAGCGTCCTGAGCATAGGGAAATTTGGGGAAATTGTGATGAACATGAGTTACTACTGTTCAGGGATTTCAGGGATTCTGGAGGCTCAGAGGTCTGTGTGCAGCATTTCTTTGCCACCTCCATCACCTCTAGCCATTAGTATTTTGTGACTTCTAATCCATTGCCTTTATTCAGTCATAGTTTTTGGTCTTTGGGCTTGATCTGTTTTGTGGATTAAAGTGCATGAGCTTTGTGACACTCAGAGGCCTTTTGTTCCTTTTTTTTTTACTTTTAGGCTCACAGATGTGTTTTGGATGGTAGTTACTGTTCTTCAGATAGTCTTTTTTTTTTTTTTTTATGTACCAGGACTGGGGATTGAACGCAGGACCTCATATATGGGAGGCTGGTGCTCAACCACTGAGCTACATCCGCTCCCCTTTTTGGCTTCCTTGTCTGTTTTGCTCGTTGTTTGTGCATTGTTTTTGCTCGTCTGCTCGTTGTTTTTGCTTGTTGTTTGTTTTCTTTAGGAAGCACTGGGAACCAAACCTGGGACCTCCCATGTGGGAGGCAGGCGCTTAACTGCTTGAGCCACATCTGCTCCCCAGATAGTCTTTATTACCAGAAAAAACTGTCTTATCAGTCAACTGTGTGAGACAAGAAAGTACCTGTGATTCAATTTTCATGTCTCTTAATTCTCAACTTAAACACACAAGTAAGCTGCCCAAAATATCTCCAAAGATATTTGCTAGATAAATCAGCTTTACAAATTTAGTTAAAACATATTTACTGAGGAAAATTAATAGCTTTACTGAGAAACAACTTTGTTATTAGTAAGACAATCACTACTCATTATTTGAGCACTTAAAAAAAATTCTTGTACAACCTAAAGCATGCCTAAGATATTCAGTTCCCATGTCTAATAATGAAACCCCCCATGAAATGTGAAATAAGTGTGTGAATTGTTTTTTAAAATTGGTGTGTATTTATGAGTGTTCAAAGGTTACATGGATTTATTGTTTTCTTATCTAGCTTACTGCAGGGAGAACTAAAAGCATCATTTGCCCATTCGGCAAAGCAGAAAACAACTGTTTTAACATGAGGTCACCCCTCATTTTAAAAATTTAGTGCAAAGGATTTTCTATTTTTACCCATATTGATCCATAGCTATGGACTATATTGAATTGTATTCTCTGCTTGACCATATAGACCGCTCATAAGTGAACTGTGTACTTAGTGGCACCAGATGCTGCCATTGGCTGTTTTGTTTTTGAGCCGTGTCTCCTTATAAGATATGCCAGCTTTTCTTATCAGCTACCCCTTGGAGGTTGTCTTTGCCCATCATCAGAATACTGGCTGGTTCTACTCCAAGGCAGATTCTCGACGTTTTGGCCCTTTGCTTCTATAAAGCCTTGGAGGTGTGAAGAAACAGAAAAAGTCTTGGAATTTCTAGCATTCTTCTGCTTCTTGGATGGTAATAGTTGGATTTTTAAATTTGGTCTCCAAGAACCATCTATAAGAATCCATGGTAGGTAAGGAAATAATCCTAAAAGGGGCTGCCCTGGTAGTGTAGAACTTGAGAAAGCCAAATTCTCAAAGTTGAAAAGGATAGTGTAGCAAAGCCTTCTCAGGGAACATCCACTTTCTGGGGAAGTAATACCTAGTGGCCTCTTTTAGGTCACTGAGTGGTCTGATAAATATGAAGCAATTCCAGTACACAAAGCCTTTTAGAGTCAAGTTCCTCATAGAATAGATGGAATCGACATTCCATTCTCTTTGCTAAGAACAGACTGTTGCCCTCATTGCATAAGCCTGTCCTCCCAGGCTCATCTTGCTATTACTGCTAGGAATCTGATTGAGTCCCCCAAATTAAGTTTGACTTTTACCCCTCCAGCCTTGTTGCTTTCAATGCACTTTCTTAACTGTCTGTACCTATTTTCTGTCAAGGTAAAATAGCCTAAATGTAAAATGAGCATCCATTTTGATAGGTTTACACTTAATGCTTTTCTCTTTCTTTTCTCTGTTCTCCCTTATTTACTCGTTCATTCATTCATTCATTCATTCATCTCTCCATCCATCCATCCTCTTAGGCCTTGCTATGTTTATTGTGTTTAGTTAATAGTGGCAAGGGTAATTTATTTTAAACCTTTGTCTGCCCTCTAGGCTCCAGATTTCTATGTGCAGATGAAATGGGAATTCACCAGCTGGGGTAAGTGGTTGTGGGCTTGTAATTTATTTCTATTTCCAAGTTTACTTAGCATGAATATAGTTTTATTTTTTCTTTATAAAAATAACATGGCTTTAAAAAAAAAATCTAGGAAATGCATAGAGAAGAATAAGGAAAAAATAACCACCCATAATCTCACTTAAGCACAACTACTATAAATGCTTTGGGGTGTTTTCCTTCCAATCTTTTTTCCCCTATTCATAGGACTCCCCCC
This sequence comes from Chaetophractus vellerosus, assembly GCA_004027955.1. Classification (NCBI taxonomy): domain Eukaryota; kingdom Metazoa; phylum Chordata; class Mammalia; order Cingulata; family Chlamyphoridae; genus Chaetophractus; species Chaetophractus vellerosus. The sequence continues at coordinate 7,094 of PVKH010001794.1, forward strand.
TCGCCCCCAGAGGTCTATAAATATATCATATGGACAATTCTGTCATCTTCTTTTGTCACTTATAGCTGACATTTATCCATATTATTACCTTTTTAAAATATTGCTTTAAATTGCTAGAGATTTGGTAGTAGATATATCATAATTTAGTTACTTATTTCCTTATGTGGATCAACTTGATTCTTTTAAAGTTCTAAGGAAGAAGATGAGATGAATAATAGCTTTTTTTTTTTTTTAAAAACACATGTATTTCTCTAAAATATCACATAAGGCAAATTGACTGACAGTATAGTTTCAGAAATGTTTTTACTTTTATTTCTTGTCGATCTGTTAACAAAAGCTCCTGTCTCCCAGGTTTTCAACCATTTTCATTTCCAGATTTCCCTTTCAGACAAGAAGTCATATTTTTAATGAAACATTTAAATGAAGTAAAAAGTATTTAAAAGGAGGGAACTTCAGATTCTTCTGTGAAACTAATGAATTCTTTTCTAATGCAGATAATCACTCTTCTTTCAAAGGTTTTATTAAAAAGCAGCATATTTTAGACATTTGATATTTTGAATGGTGACTATGACAATATGGTAGGCTGCAGCCATATGGTAAGAGTAGCTCATGTGAATAAGAAGGGCCAGATGGGCATACTTGATAGCCATGGCGGGGGTCAGTAAGTGGGATTCCTTTTGGGATGGAGACTACTCTGGGGAAATTCATTTAGTGTTTTCTCTGGACAAGACACAGATCTGCACTGTTACAGAAAGCTTTAGAACAGAAGGTCCATTTTTATTTCTCAAGAGTAATTTCCTATACAATAAGTGTGGGAGCCATGAAGTCCAGTTCTGTGTGACGGTTACCATCTTGCCACTCCCTTGCTTCCTTAAAAGTCAGAATCCTGATTTCCTGGGCTTGGGTGTTCTGCCTTGGCCCTTGGGTTTTTCCTCAGTAGTGCACTTCTCTTCTCCAGTACCCTTGGTTTCCAGGATATGCCCGAATGATGTCTGTCGTATTTGGAAAAGTGGTGCCAAACTGCGTGTCGATATCACATTGCTGGGATTTGAAAATATGAGCTGGATAAGAGGGAGGCGTAGTTTCATATTTAAGGGAGAAGGTGAGTGATCCCTTTGTTTTAGAATCACTGCTTATACTAAATTACAGAGGGACTTTTAACCATCACAATGTGTTTGGGGAGCAGATGTAGCACAAGTGGCTAAGCGCTTGCTTCCCATGTACCCTGTTCCTGGGTTCAAACATACTTCCTAAAAACAAACCAAACAAACGAAAAAACCAACTCTCATTGGGGAGCGGATGTAGCTCAGTGGTTGAGTGCCTGCCTTCCATGTACAAGGGCCTGGGTTCAATTTCCCATACCTCCTAAAAAAAAGTGTTCAGACTCATTTGCTTTATCTGATCCTATCTAGGACATGATTTTTTGCTATTCTTATTAATTATTCTGCTCTCAATCCCTATCTTATTTCTTCTCTGGGTAGTCATCTTGCACTTATCATTTGCCACCAACACTCTTACCCATTTGACATGTGTCTGTCTCACTTTCCTGAGCTTTCAAGGGCAAGGCTTCTGTCTTCCATCTCTATATTCCCTCCATATTCGGCATGACCCTCCTAATGGGGGGTGAGAAATGGCACTGCTAACCCGATGTTGTGTATAAATGATTTCTATTAAATATGTAATTGTATATTTTAAGAAACAGATAGTGTTGCAAATTATTTCAAAAGCCTGCATCTTTGGGGAAGATGGCCCAGAAGCCTCCTGAGTCAGAGAAAGCAGGCCCGATAACCCCTTTGCAAGGTCATTGACAGCCAGTACTCTTTAGGTTCTGTCAGACTTTGCATTGTGACATAGGAGGCTTCCTTGTTTTTGCCCTTCTTCGCATTGCACTTAGTTATGCCTTTGTTTTCATTAACAGACAACTGGGCAGAGTTGATGGAAGTCAACCACGATGACAAAGTGGTCACCACTGAACGCTTTGACCTGTCACAGGAAATGGAACGCCTCACTCTGGACTTGATGAAGCCAAAAGGCAGGGAAGTTGAGAGGCGGCTCACGAGCCCAGTCATTAACACCAGCCTCGATACTAAAAATATTGCTTTTGAAAGGTACGAATTTAGGCTATATATTTTCATGTCTAATCCCTGTATTGCCATCTTTAGTGGCATGTATGTATTAATTGGAAGTTATGGATAGATTGGGATATTTCTACTAAGACGTAATGAACACTAGTGGGTTTTAAGGTTGAGCTCTACTCTAACCAAATAGGAACCGTAGCTGACATCCTGCACCCTATATCATTTTTATAGCAGGCTGGTTAAGTCTTTTGGAGAAATTCCTTCATATTCTCTAGTGGTCTAGTGGGTTTTACTCAAATCTCACTCTTTTTTTTTGTATTTGGGAATCTACAACACTCTCTAGTCCCAAATCATGGTGCTTTTTGTCTCTGGAAACTAGCACTGATCCAGTATTGAATTCTGTTGTACCAACATTCATCAGTCACCTTCATGCTATCATATAGTTAGTTAGTTAGTTATGATTTTCCCCTACCTGTGGGGCCTAATAGTTTAGAGCAAGTGTTTGGAGGGTTTTCAGTTCTATTTCAGACTTTACTGGAAGAATTTTCCAGAAAGGTCTGTGCCTTGGTTGCTCCTGATGAGACCACTGTCACTGGTCACTGGTTCTGGGCTGCACAGAGGATGTGGAGGGCCTCTGAGAGTAAGCGAAGCAGAGGCCAAGGGGTCATCAGAATTATTACTCACAAGCTGTTAGCTTAAGCATTTCTCCCGTAGTACACACCGAACCAAGGGAGTCCCACAAGAGCCCTGAGTGTTTGCCTAGGATGTCACATCCTGCTCTCTGTAAGCCAAAATAGCATAACCTGAGCTAAAATGGACAGTACTTCATCCTGGATTTGCGCTTTCTTTCTTTCTTCTTTTTTAAATGATATCTACTAACTGTCCTCTCTTTTTATCTTTCTTTCGTTTCCAATATGAAAGTGGCTATTAAAACTGAGAGTTTTCTGTTTAGTCCAACATAAAATTTAAGTGCTCTTCTTTTCTCGATTAAATTGAGCTGTGGAATTATGATATCTGTTGTAGCAAAAAGAAAAAACAAAACCAAATGGCCAGCCTGAATGGCATCCAGAGCGCTGCTGCTGCTTTGGTAAGAGAAGTGACATTTTTCCCCCGAAGCAGGGGTCAGGCCTCCTTTGCCAGTCTTTTCCTCGTACCAGCCTCTCCAGGTGACAGCCATTGTCTTCCAGGGATAGCAAGGTTTAGGGACTTGACTGTGGCTTTCCCTGGAAGGGTCTTGGAAAGGCATCTCCTCGCTTCAGCACACGCCTCTGCAGACAGGGAGGGCACCTTCAGCTTAGGGCTCTGGGAGGCTTGGTAAAGCTGGAAGATAGTGGCAGCTGCCCTCCCCGCCACAGCCAAGCAGTAGAGATGAGAGTGGGAAGATCGGCGTGCCATTGGCGGGGCTACTAAATAGCACTGTGGCTTTGGATAAGTGCTTAACCTTTCCGGATATCCATTTTCTTAGCTGAAAGGAAAAAAAGAATGACTGTAGAGATGAAGCCTCTGAAGTCCATGAGAAGAGACAGTGTTCCCTGTAGTTCACTAGCAGAGTTGCTAGAGTCATTGCTTGTTATTAAGTGTAATTTATGAAGAAGTGTGATGATTACAGGCTCTTACCCTGCTTGAGGGTAGATGGGAAATGATAGCACATTGCATTTGTATTGAAGACTGAGCCACATTTTGCATTTATATGGTCACAGCCATTTTCAAATGACTGTAGGTTGGTGAGAGAAAATTTGTGGAAAACAGCTGCTTTTTTATGGTGCTCGGAATTAAACGTGTGATCAGTGTGCTGCCATGCACCGAGCGAGGATTTGAGCCAGTCTTGAGTGTGAGGATTGCTGGCACAAAAAGTGTGGTGCACCTGCCTTCTTACCCCGAGGTGGACGTGCTCGTTGGATTGAATTTGGAAAGTATGGCTCCCTTTCATTATGAGAGTCATTTATGTCCATTTTGTTCTTCTAATCTGTTACTTGGAGCTTGATGCTTGCGAATTACTACCCTCCCCCCCCATGAATTTTGGGCTTGCCAGGATATTCTCTGTGGTTGCAATTTAGATTTTTCTCTTCCCTGAAAGATTATGCTCTTTGTCTACCTCAAACGAAGCATTTCCTGCCACTCTTGGAGCCTTCTCCAAATCGTGTAGCAGCCTCCAAGACACAGTGCCTTGCCTAAGTGCTGCCTTCAGTGTGGGGGAAAGAGGGATGTGGGCTAGCCTCATGTCATCTTCAGGTGCCTCTGAGTGTAAAGTCAATCAAGAGCCAACGAGCCTTTAGAATCTCGGCTTTAAAATCGGGATTAAGAACTAAACTGTTGTCAGTGATGGGAAATGGAAAAGGAAGTGGAATGGTCAGGATTACAACAGAGCGGATGTTGATGGGTGAAGAGCATGGTGGTTCCCAGAGAGGACAGTGACGCTCCATTTTCTCAGCACACCTGAAGGCTAGAGTGGGGCAGACTGAATCATCCTTTGGTACCTCGGAAGACTATGTGCTAGAAACAGTTACTTCCCAAGCAGGCCAAGGTATCGGGTGACTTCAGTGAAAGACAAGCAGTTGAGGACTGAATTAGTTAACTAAAATGAATATCTCAATTTTCAATTACCAGTGCCTAAAAGGAGACTCTGGTTTATTCATCATTTAGGCGTGGCCCCTAAAGCTACCACTTCCTATCCCCCTCCACCCCCAGGGGTTGCTGTTATGCTTCTGAAATGTAAGTGGGAAGCAGCTAGCATTTGGTATAGTCCCCGCAGGATTCCTGTCTTTTCCTCCCTGGGTAATGCTGCACTAATTGTAGACTAACAGGAAAATTAAAGCTCTGATCTGTCCTTTAGTTTATAGCCTATAAGACACATGTGAAACTCATAATACTCCATCTGACCTGATTTCATTTACGAAGTCCCGTTGGAAAAAAAGTAAACTGTTTGGAAACCCGAAATGCAAATAACGGTGTGCATGCTTCATGACTTGGCTGAGCTGCCACTGTTCCCTGAGCTTTCTGCGTGACTTCCCCCTCCGCGCAGGGGTCTGAGCAGAAGGCAGCTGTTGTGCCTCAGCAGGGCCAAGGGCAGCAACCACAGTGGAGCTAGGATGTGATGTCCTAGACAAAGGGCAGGGCTGGGCAGGACTCCCACATGAGTGGCAGCGTTTCCCAGGGTGAGCTGCTTTGTGAAAACAAATTAGAACCTCTTGGCTGCTCGTGCTTCCTATATGCACTTTTCAGGAGCAGGTCGAGTTAAGTAACTGGGTTTTTGGGCACTTTACCAAAGCTGCAGCTGCTTCTGGAATGCTTGGCCACTTTAAAAGCAGTCCCACAAGCTGGAATCAACGCCTGGGCTGAAAAACTGCTTTTAACATCCTTTTCCCTTGCAACACCAAACCTGCTAAAATGTGTGACTCATAAGCCATTTTGCAGGCATTAATGGCTTCTCCAAGTGGCTTGCCACGGTGATGAGTTCCTGCCCCCTCCCACTCCAAGGAGCAGGATAGTCTGTGCCTCATGGTTCTAAGAATTCCTCACTTGAGATATGGCTGCTTATGGAGACAGCGCCGCTAACATCCTTGCCCACAGTGAATATGATCCTGACAAATGCTTAGACTCAGATACCACCTTGTGGCCAGCTTTTCGATGCTGGTCGTCTTCACTCACTTAAGAACAGCTCTCCAGTAACTGTCACCACCTTTGTCACCTGTGCTGGCAGTTATTGGAGAGAAGCCAAAAACGGAGGCTTTCCATGCCAGGGGTGGTTAATAACTGTGGAGGTGGGGTGCGGGGGGTGCTTAAGCCATCTGTCATTGATAACCTCTTTTTGTGGACTGTAGGACTGTAATTTCCGAGTGTCCTTCACTAACTTAAGCTGGGGGAAGGAAAGAACAAAACTATAAAGGCTGCAGGGATAAATCTGAATGGCATATTGTACATGTAGAAATTTGTGGTGTTCACTTTTTATCAGAACTAAATCCGGATTCTGGGGCTGGAGAACAGATAAAGCAGAAGTTGTTAATGGTTACGAAGCAAAGGTAAAAGGAAACTCTTAAAATAAGATTTAATATAGCTATTTAGCTTCTATGCAAATGAGGAGTCTGTTCAGATTTTTTCATGCACCTGTGCCATGAAGATGCTCTGGGGGAATAAGGACTGTCTAATGTGTCTCTCACTTGAATTTTTTTTATCTTATTTGACTTTCAGAAATGGGATAGCATGTCCTGAGGAGGTCTCTAGTTATGCCAAAGAGAAACAATGTTATAGAGAAATGAGTACAGGTACCAGTTGTCCTGGTAGGAATGACAAGCTAGTCACGTCTTTAATTCTTAGAAAAAAGAAAGAAGAAAGGATTAGACTTAACATACTTGTTCATCTTTTTTTTTTTCTATAACCTGAGTAATTTTTAAAAAACATCATAAAGTAGCTTTTATGAGTCACTCTTTTTAAAATCAGGTTAATTGTAACCAATAGGCTTACAGCCCATTTTTATGACAGGGAATTAAAAAATATAGTTGTAATAGCTATATAGTAATAGCGAATATAGTCAGTCAAGTGTGCTGGAGTTTTGTCAGCTGGAAAGCTCGATTTCCTGGCCCCTCTTTAGCCCTGCAGTAGAGCAGAGATCGATGTGATGGAGCCAGTATGGCAGGGTCCTCCTGTGGCCTCTGAGTGAGCAAAGAAAAATTACATCATGCTCAGCAAGAGACATTTAGAAGCAGCTGTTCTGGTGCTGAGTGTGTTTTCTGAATCTTTGAATGTCGGGAATCCATGTAAGGCATATACAGTTATTCTGTTAACCATTCTATTTGGTTTTCCAGACTACCATATTCCTCAGTCAACCTTGCTAACAGAGCATTTACTGAGAGTTAAAAAATATATATATTTGCCAATATACAGGATACCTTTTAAATAGTGATTTGCTGGAGTTCTTTAAATCTTGTAGGTGTGGAGAGCCTTGTGTTTATTCCTTTTTCCTTCTGTCCAGCAGATGGCTGTCTAAGTCAATAGTAGTATAAGATTACCAGCGATCAGTAGACATTCATGATACAGGTTTGGGTTAGGACAATAGAAATCCAGCTGGGAAACCTAAATTGCAGGACGTTGGTTTGTTTAGCGAGGAGGAGGGCAGGTAGGAAGATGTAGCCTGTCCCTGTTAATTCCTCAGTATTGAAAACTGAGATATGGAAAGTAGCTGCTGATGCATTCCTAAGATGATAGATATTTGCTCTGAAGGATCCTAGTGATTATGAACCATTTCTCAGTTTTATTTTGCTGGATTTTGGGGGGGGATTTTTTTGGCTTTAGTATTTTTGCTATTGTTTTGCTGAGTTTTTGTTTTGATTCCCTGTGTCACTGTTTTCTTTGCACACATCTCTCAAGGTTTACACAGTAAACAATGTGAGTGTGATAACCAAAATACGGACAGAACATCTGACTGAGGAAGAAAAAAAGAGATATAAAGGTAATCTGCTTCCTCTTCCCCCTATTTTTTCAACCCAGAGAGCACTTTGGTCGGCTCTGTTTTAAGTTTTGGGTTACTGTAATTGAGAAGTGTTGATCTTAACCCTAACTTCTTTTTTGTAAAAATTTCCATGTGGAGCGGGTGTAGCTCAGTGGTTGAGCGCCTGCTTCCCATGTATGAGGTCCCAGGTTCGATCCTCAGTACCTCCTACAATGTTTTTTGCCTTAATCTGACTCATGCTTAGAGGTATTTCTTCATAGTTGGCTTCCGCTGTAATTAAAGCCATTCACGAAAGTTTATGTTTTATGAAAGACAGTTGTTGGATTCAGCCATAGATAAAGATTTTGGAGAATCTTTATTGTTGGAATGAGTGATTTAGTTCAAACTATTGTGGCGAAAGATCTGGACAGAACTTGGGTGCTAAGCCAAAACGTTGCCATATGTGGTTGCCATAGCCTAGCTCTGTGGCCTTTTGCCTCAATTTCCTCAGCATTGAAATGGAAGTGATAATTGACCTTCCTTAGAATTGTTGGGAGGATTAGATGAGTTTTGACATATAAACCTTTAGGATAGTGCCTGCAGTAATTGTTTACTACCACCACTATCCTACTATTACTATACTTCAGTTTGACAGATGAGGAAACAGAGAGCCAGAGAAATGATCTGTCATAGGACACCTGGGTGGTGAGCAGCTAAGATGGGATTGGGGTCCAGATCTGGCTCATCTAAGTGCATATTCTTTCTAGTATTCTGCTTAAATTTTAATTCTTGTATTTGTTTTCTGTTTAGTGTAAAGCTCCAAATTAAATGTGTCATAAAATAGATAAGTTAGGGAAGTGGCTGTGGCTCAATTGATTGGGCTCCTGTTTACCATATGGGAGGCCCCAGGTTCAATCCCCGGGGCCTCCTGGTGAAGGAGCTCTCGTGCAGTGTGGTGAGCTCAGGGCCCATGCGGCACGGTAAGCTGGCGCAACAAAGGAAGACAAGTAGCAAGGAGGGGATAAATAAATAATAATAATAAAATAAAGATATTTTTAAAAATAGATAAGTTAGGTTGTGTTTCTTGTGTATGATTTTATTCAATCTGACAATAAATGGAGGACTTTACTTCAGGATCTCCTATTGTAGGTAGCTTGGATCAGAAACTTTAAAATATGATGAGAATAGTTTTTTATAGCCACAAGTAGGGTATAATACTAGAAATTAAACTTTTTTCCCCTCTGTAGCGGACCGGAATCCCCTGGAATCTTTGCTGGGAACTGTGGAACATCAGTTTGGTGCTCAAGGGGTAAGTTGAAGTAATGAGCTTTCAGCACAGTCAAATGAAAGGGAATGTCTTATTTCTACTTGTGATAGCATTTACTGAATCCTGAGCAGACCATCCTACTTGAAGAGATTAGAGAGTACACCCAAGTTGGAATGTGAGATATTCTTTTAGAAGAGAATTAAAGGAGTGAGTCTTTAAAAATAAGAATTTTAGAGGAGGGGTAGTGATTATAGAAATGAGGTGCTTTCTCTCTCATCCATTATGAACTAGGGCCTTTCTATAAAAATGGAACTTAAAAAGTATACAGAAATTTATATTTTACAGAGCACCTAAACAAACATTATCTTACATGTTTCATACAATAACTGTATGAATATGGTACAATGGATGTCACTAAGGGTCAGAAAAATGAAATTACCTTTCCAGTGTCTCAAGCTAGAGAATGGCAAAGCTGAGCTTAAATCCTGAGTATTTCAAACCTTGTGTACTTTTAAGAATTTCTGCCTCATTTTTTTTTCTCCTTCTCTATAATTGGGAGTAAAAATACAAAGGAGAGTGGAGAAATAGTTGCTAATTTTGAAGTAGAGAAATCCATTAGACTTACCATGTGGTTTGGTAACACCTTTATAGATTTTTTTGTTCCATGCAGTAACTTAATAAATAAAATTAATGACTAGAACTTTCTGATCGTAGCTGATTAACACGCATACCTCAGAGATGGCACGCCAGAGGCCTCGACCTGGGAGCATAATTTGACATTTCTAAGGCCCCTGGGTTTTGTCTTGGCAGGACCTCACCACAGAATGTGCTACTGCAAACAACCCCACGGCCATCACACCTGATGAATACTTCAGTGAAGAGTTTGATCTGAAAGACAGGGACATCGGAAGGCCTAAAGAGCTGACGATTAGAACACAAAAGTGTGTTTCTGTGGCCATTTTCATCTGATGGATTCTTATTTGTTTAAGAAGTTGTGCTAGTGCTATTTTATTGTGTTACGTTCAGTCATTCTTCTGTCTTCTTCCTTTAAAAATAATTTTTAAACCACTTTATCTGATGAAAGCTAAGAGTAGTTTGCCCATCTTATTATCCTTTTCCAAGCAAAATACAGTTTGGATGTGAGAGTTCCTTGTTTCTTTACTGCTAACAAGCTTCAGCCAAGCAAATGAAATGGTTTCCACCAGCTATAATTTTTTTCCTACTTGCTATCAGCTAATTGTTGCAGTGGATGGTTGTAATGCAGACCATTTCTCCTGACGGCCAGATATCAGAGAGATCTAAATTCTCTGTGGTTCTAGTCCCTTCATTGCTCTGAATTAAGAGATGTTAAGATAAGTGGGGAGACTGTGGGAAAGGAGGCTGGTGGTGTCTAGCTTCTTGCATGTATGTAATCAGCTTTCCCTGCCTGGTAGAAACAACCATAGTCTTTTCTCTGTCGGAATCCTGCAGGTTTAAAGCAACCCTGTGGATGTGTGAAGAGTTCCCACTCTCTCTCGTGGAGCAGGTCATTCCTATCATTGACCTAATGGCCCGAACTAGTGCTCACTTTGCAAGACTGAGAGATTTCATCAAATTGGAATTCCCACCTGGATTTCCTGTCAAAATAGGTACCATTAAATATAGCACAGAACACTTGTAGGTTCTTCCTGTTTTTGTGGGAGATAAAATTATAGCACTTTAGGCACAGAGTAATTTTACTAGATATAATGGAGGAAGTCAATTATTCTGTAGTTTGATTTAAAGAATGTCATGATTCTTAGTTCACGTTGGAGATTTGCAAATCAAAATTAGGAGACCCCCCCCCCCAACTATCAGTTCTATTTTCCCACAGATGTAAAACGGCATACAAACGTGACACATTCATTGTTTTAACGTTAGACTTTACTTAACATGAAACTTCAAGTTAGATAGTTATTTGAGGAAGACAGTTGATACTCAGATCCTTTGATGCATAAATATGTTTTAGGGCCTGAGCTAATAAGCTTAATACCTTGTACAATCCATATGAACTCAAGAGCGATTGTAATTTTGAATGGTTGTATATTCCATCACTTAACTCACCGTAATCTAGGACAAGTTGCTTCACCTCTGGGAATCTCCGTTTTCTTATCTGTATGTTGGGGGGAGGGGTTGTTAGGAGGATTAAATGAAATCATACTTATAAAAAGTACTTGGTACAGTACTAGCATAGTAAGCACTCAGTAAATTATAACTATTATTATTACGCTAAGTACGGTTTATTTACAGAAGCTTTTATCTTGTTAGAAATTCCATTATTTCACGTCTTAAATGCACGGATTACATTTGGAAATGTTAATGGCTGTAGCACTGCTGAGGAAACTGTATCCCAAAATGTGGAAGGGACCCAGGCTGATTCAGGTAAAAAAAAGTTGGATTTTGTGATTTTTAAAAATGCATACATTTAGTCATTATACTATTCAGTTTTAATTTGGAGTATCTTCTTAAGTAGATCTCTGTGTTGAATGAAGGGAATATATATTAAGTACAAAAACAACCTTTAGAATATGTATGATCCTACTTGTATTAAAAGGACAGTATGGGAGAGCGGGTGTAGCTCAGTTGTTGAGTGCCTGCTTCCCATGTGTGAGGTCCCAGATTCAACCCCCAGTACCTCCTGGGGACAAAAAAATAAAATTTAAAAAAGGCAAATTCTTATTGAGAGATTCTCCCAATTTAAATGGGTCAGTCTGCATCTTGATAAATGTATTACACCCATGTAAACACCACCACAATCAAGATATAGAAAATTTCTCTCATACCACAACCATCCCTCCATGTGCTCCTTTGCGATTAATTTTCTCTATTTCATTTTCCAATTGTTCATTCTAGTGTATAGAAATGCAGTTGATTTTTGCATATCAACCTTGTATCTTGTAACATTGTTAAATTTATTTATTAATTCTAGTAGCTTTAAAAAAATTTCTTAGGAAATAAAAAAAAATTATACCTAGTCACACTGTTTGTGAATAAAGACAGTTTTACTTCTTCCTTGCTAATCTGTAAGCCTTTTATTCCTTTTTTCTTGCCTTATTGCACTGGCATGGACCTCCAGTACAATGTTGAATAAAAGTGGTGGGGAGGGACGTCCTTGCCTTGTTCTTGATCTTAGCAGACAAAGGGTTTAATGTTGCACCATTAAGAGTCACGTTAGCTATAGTTTTTTTTTTTAGTAGATGCCCTTTTTCAGGCCGAGGAAATTCCCTTATACTCCTAGTTTGCTGAAAGTTGCTTTTTATTGGGTATTGACTTTTGTCAAATGATTTTTCTGCAACTGTTGAGATGATCATATGGTTTTTCTTCTTTATTCTAATAGAATAGTGAATTAAAATAAAGCATTTTATTGTAAGTAAATTACACTTCAAATTTAAAAGGTAGAAAAATTTAAATGAACGATAAACTTTTACACTACCAGATGGACAAAAAAAGCCGGTTAATATGTGCTCATAAGGTTGTGCAGCAAAGGAACACTTATCTTTCTGGGTTGAAAAAAATGTTTGGCATTTAAGTGTACAGATGTATTTCATAATACAAAAGGAAAAAAACATGGTAGTGTGATTGTGTATATATACACACATATACCTACATACCCACCCACCCATACATCTGTACATCACCTACCTGGAAGGATACACACAAAAAAATAATGCTTACCTTTGGAATTTGGAAATAGAGAATGGGTATGGGGAGGGAGATTTTCACTTTCATTTTATAGTCTTCTGTATTATTTTGAGTAATGCATTAGTTTCATTCATCATTAAAAGAGAAGGCAAAAATTTAAAAAGCACTATTTTTTCGGTCAAGATCATTCTTTTTCAAATTCTCTCTCACATAGTAACAAACCTTGATGATCATCATTTTGTCCTTTGAATTTTTTTACATTTAATTTTTAGAAAAAAGTTGGAGTGGAAACTTCATTGTGATTAACTCAGACAATGGCCTCTTGTGTTTCAGCTTCCCAAGTCACAGACTTTGAGGTTGATCAGTCTGTGTTTGAAATTCCTGAATCTTATCATGTACAAGACAATGGCAGAAACATGCATTTGCAAGATGAAGATTATGAGATAATGCAGTTTGCCATCCAGCAGAGTTTACTGGAGTCCAGCAGGAGCCAGGTACATTTATCAGAATAGATGGCTGCCCTTGGGGGTTTTAACCTCTGGTTTGGCCCAGTTTTTGAAATATTCATTGTATTTATATAGATTATTTTGTTTTAGGTATCTGTCTTTTACAAAAGCTTATTATGTAAAAGACCATCTGCATAGCCCAAGTTAGCTTCCTTTACAAGTTGCCTCCCGACAGACTTTTCTTTTCCTCATATTCATCTGTGTGGCTAATATTCATGTAGTTTTTGACAAGTGCTATGTAATTTTCTAGTACTGAAACTGTAAATTCATGCTAATTTACACCGTCAGACTCTTCTGGCAGTATTATCTATGTGTCAGTAACCTTGTATGTAGGTAATGGTGTGGATTTTACTCCCACTCCCTCCCCAAGGAATATCAGGCCTCATGTTGTGGTATATGATGAAAATGGTTGATACTTTGATCAAATTTTTTTACTCAAATGTTTTATTCTGTTATAAGGGGTGTCATCTCTTTAAACTCTCCCTGAGTCTCTAGCTAAAAGTAGAACTAAGGTTAGGACAATAACAGTTTCATTTTGTCTTCCCTTATGATTCATTCTCCAGGCCTCACCTGCCCGGGTCTAGGGCTTTAGGACCTCTTCCCCCTACATCACTTCCTTTATCCCCTCTCTTCCGTGACTTCTCTGCCCTGCTAGGCTGAGGCCTGCTTCTCCTTCTACCACCTTCTTGTGTATCCTAGGCTCCTGCTGTCCATTCTTATTTCCCTTTGGGTAGCATCTTGGAAGCCTCAGAACATCACAGTATCAGTCCAGTATGCTTTTCCTTTCCCTGTGTAGGTGAGCTTACTCTACCCCCCTCCCGATACCTACATAAACCTTGTTGACCATAAGTTTTGACACAGGAAGAAACCAAAATAAAAAATGACAAATCTGTAATTTGTTACAGATTCTAATCTTGCTGTAAAAGAATTGTCTGCTTTGTTCATTAAAAATTTGCCCAAAGCTGGGGAGGGGGCTGGATGCCAGGTGCAGTGTCTTCCTCCAGTTTATGAGCTTTGAATCTGAGGGTTTGAATTCAAATCCCTCCTCTGCTAATTGTGACCCTAGGGCATGCCTCTCAACCTCTCTGAACCTCAGCTTCCCTATTTGTGGAGTGGAGTTTACAGGAATAAATAGTTACCAGAAAACATTGCACAAGGTTAGCTAATTTTAATAGACTGGTTTTGTGGAAACTGACATTTAGGTATGGTTTTAGAGAAGTAACCCACATCCCTATTAGATTTGTACAGAGCACTATCAATAGTGTGCATATAAATATTTAAAATTTTGTCCTTGCTTTCATTTCCTTATCAGTACAACATCTGTTCCTTCTAAGAGGTATTCATGGCCATTACGTTTGTGTTTCTTAGGAAGTTTCAGGACCAGCTTCCAATGGAGGGATCAGCCAGACACATGCTTATGATGCTCAGTACGAGAGGTGAGTGACTTGACTCCTGATGATTAAACGGATGTTGATACAGGCGCTTTATTAGTACCATGCCTGGGAGAAGGCATGCACTAAAGCTTTAACTCTCTGCGTCCTCTTCTGGCAGTTACTCATAATTAAAATAGCTCTAAACTCTTTTTTTTTTTTTTTTTTTAGGGTAATGCAGCCTGTTTACATTTTTTTTTTGCCTCTCATTTTATTATTTATTTATTTATTTACTATTTTTGTGTGTGTGTGTTCTTCTATGTCTGCTTTGTCTCCCACCCACTGCGGCGACGCGCCAAGTCAGCTCACTGTGCAGGCGGCTTGCCCCGCTTGTGGGCGGCTCTGCCTCTGTTCCCGGGTGGCTTTTTGCTCTGTTCGCAGGTGGCTTTTGCTCCGTTCGCAAGCGGCTCGCCCTGCCCGTGGTGGCTTTGCCCTGCCTGTGGTGGCTTTTTGCCCTGCCCGCGGTAGTTTTGCCTTCTCAGGCGGTCTGCCTGCTTGGAGAGGTCCCTGGGAACCGAACCCGGGGCCTCCCATGTGGTGTACCAGCGCCCTTATCCACTGGGCTATAGCCGGCCCCTCATTTTATTTTTTAACAAATCAATTTTATTGATACATATTAAGAAAGCATACTATTCATTCAAAGTGTACAATCAATGGTATTTGGTATAACCACATAGTTATGCATTCATCACTCCAATCATTATTAGAGCATTTTCATTATTTCAATAATAATAAAAAACAAAAAACAGACAAAATTCTTCACCTTTCAATCTCTCTGTTTCCCCTGCTGTACATAGCTGCTATTTTTGGTTATTCTTGCACAATTATTTATTTATTAAGCAGTTTTATTGCGATATACTCACATACCATATGATCTGAAGTGTATAATCAGTGGCTTTTAGTATAATCACACTGTTGTGCATTCATCATCACAAAAAATTTTAGAATTATTTCATTATTCCAAAAAGAAAAACTCCACACCCCTTAGCATGCCTTCCCTAGCCTTATATAACCACTAATCAAATTTCATCTTTATAAATTGATTTATATATACATTTATATAAATGGAAACATACATTATGTTACACACTATATTTAGTTCATAGTAACACAGTCATACAGTATTTGTCCTTTTGTGTCAGGTTTGCTTCACTCAACATAATGTCCTCCAGGGTCATCCATGTTGTCATGTGCTTTACGACTTCATTTCTTCTTACAGCTGCATAATATTCCATCGTGTGAATAGACCACAGTTTGTTTATCCATTCATCGATTGATGGACACCTGGGTTGTTTCCAACTTTTGGCAATCGTGAATAACGCCGCTATGAACATAGGTGTGCAGATGTCTATTCGTGTCACTGCTCTCAGTTCTTCTGGGTATATTCCCAGTAGTGGTATTGCAGGGTCACGTGGCAAACCTATATTCAACTTCTTTAGGAACTGCTAAACAGTCCTCCACAGTGGCTGTACCATTCTGCATTTCCACCAACAGTGAATTAAGTGTTCCTATCTCTACACATCCTCTCCAACACTTGTAGTTCTCTTTAATAGTGACCATTCTGATAGGTGTGAAATGATATCTCATTGTAGTTTTGATTTGCATTTCCCTAGTCCTTACTGATACGAAACATTTTTTCATGTGTTTTTTCTTGCCATTTGTATTTCTTCTTTGGACAAATGTCTATTCAAGTCTTTTGCCCATTTTTAAATTGGGTCATTTGTCTCTATTGTTGAATAATAACATCTGTTTAATATACCATGGATATTAACCCTTATCAGACATGTGATTTCCAAGTATTTTCTCCCATTGAGTCGGCTGCCTTTTCACCTTTTTGAAAAAGTCCTGTGAGGTGTAAAAGTGTTTAATTTTGAGGAAGTCCCATTTATTTATTTTTTCTTTTGTTATGTGTGCTTTGGGTGTAAGGACTAAGAAACCACGACCTCAAGGTCTTTAAGATGTTTCTGTACATTTTCTTCTAGTAGTCTTACGGTCCTGGCTTTTATATTTAGGTCTTTGATCCATTTTGAGTTGATTCTTGTATAGGGAGTGAGATAGGGGTCCCTCTTTCATTCTTTTGGTTATATCCAGTTCTCCCAGCACCGTTTGTTGAAAAGAGACTGTTTTGTCCCGTTAACATGGACATGGTAGGTTTGCCAAAGACCAGTTGACTGTAGAGGTGAGGGTTTATTTCTGGACTCTCATTTCTCCTCCATTGATCGATGTGTCTATCTTTATACCAGTACCATGCTGTTTTGACCACTGTAGCTTTTAGCTCTAAACTCTTGAAAGCTGAGTTTCCAGGAGTGGGTGAGAGGATTGCTGAATAGTTCCTAGGTCAGTGCCATTGTAGAAAGACACTGGGTTAATGTTTTCCCATTGGTTTGCTCTTCTGTGAAGAAAACGGAGGGGCTGAGATGCCCTCAGTGGGAAGTTAATACAATTTTAAGGATGAAAATTGTATTAACTTTGGGGAAGAGCTACAGAGATCAGAATTTTTCTTTTGGTACCTTTTTTTTTTTAAAGGGGAAAACCTATAAAGATTCATTTTACAAAGCCTTTTCCCATACTTATGTATATACAGGAACCTGTTAAGGAAGAGTTTGGACTTTGCTTTAAAATAGATCCAAGTTCAATTCCCAGCCCCATCATTTTGTAGCTGGGTTATCTTGAGCAAGCTCCTTAACCTTTCTGAGCCTGTTTACTGCCCTGAATATAGCACTACACCCCCCAGAGTTATGTGGGATTAGATGGCATCAGGTGCTTAAAGTGCTCAGCACAGCATGTGCTTGGTACGCAGTTAAGAAATGTAGTTGCTGCTGCTACTATGATGGTGGTGCTGAGTGTCCCTTTTTCTCCGTTTTCCCAATCCAGGGCCATCCAGGAGAGTCTCCTCGCCAGCTCAGAAATCCTGTGCCCTCATGTCCCAAGCGAGTCAAGCCGTTTTGATAGCGACTTGCAGCTGGCTATGGAGCTCTCTGCCAAAGAGCTGGAGGAACGGGAGCTCCGGCTCCAGGAAGAAGAGGCAGAGCTCCAGCAAGTCTTACAGCTGTCGCTCACTGAGAAATAGACCCTTCCACCCACGGGCTGCACAAAGCAGAGGCTCTGGGCTGCACCACCAGGCCATGTCAACCAGCACGACGGGGCCTAAGGAACTGCTGTACCTTGGCGTGTGCTGTGGAGCAGATGGCAGCTGCCCCCGTCCTCATGAAGAGGTGTAGGCCCGGGGACTCCCAGGCCCATCCATGACTCTCCCCTGGTGGAGAAGGGGCTGGGGTTGGCAGGCCCCACCTCCAGGCTAAGGGGAGAAGAGCATCGTCACTTTCCATTAGCTGTATTGGCTTGCAGGTCATATTTTTTATTACCAGCTTTAGACAAAAACCCCAATCCCCGCAGGTTTGTAGATTAATTTTTATCAAGGAGTAATAACAAAAAAAGTTATTGCAGAGTCAGGGTGCTTTTATATGAGAGCAGCAGCAGCCTTTGTAGAGAGTGGTTTATGAGAATTTGTGAGACACTTCTTTATTATTCACCAAAGAAATGGGTAACCTGTGCCGATCTACTCTTTATTCTTACCTTTATACAGGGTTTCTAGAACATTGTCGTTATCCCTCCTCCATCTCCACCTTATTCCATTCCTTCTACCCCCAGCTAAAGTTCAAAAGGAGGTATGTACAGGATCTATTTTAGATTACGGTTAGCTATTTGCATCAAATTAGGATATACAAATGACCACAGATGTTGCCTTAGCCTTAAAAAAATACTAATAGTTTCAAACAACCTCACACCACTTTTTAAGGGATCTGATTTGAATTTGTAAAAGGCATTTCCTTTGAGAGCAGTTTCCTTCATGCTAAATCAACGGCAGCTAATCCTGTCCCTGAAGGAGCAGTTAGGGGAATGTGAGGCCATTCTTGAAGTGGGTAAGCTGCCAAAATATCAGAACAGCACAGAACCAAACCAACTGTGTGTTCTATGCATTCCCTTTCGAAGGTTTTCCATGTAGACACACACTATATGCCCTAGTCTCACTTGAGAGAAAGGGGGTAGACTTGAAATTAGAAAGGGAGCTTAAAATGGAAGTCAATAGCTCTATTTATTCAAAAGGGAAAATGATGATTCCATATTGCTTTTTAGAGTTCAAATCAACATCTTTCTGGATAAATATATTTTTTAACAGAATATTTTTATTATTTTTAAAAGATAAAAAAATGACTACTCCCATCAGTAGCAATACAAGGTTATACATTTTAACCAGATTTTCTCAGGCCTTTTTTGGATACCTTTAGTAGTTAACTATTTTGTCTAACCCTTCTGTAAATAACCATCACACAACATATAGAACCCTGTGGAATATAGCCGAGTGCCCCTTCACTCAGGCCCATCCATGTATTTATTCCCACAGGCTGCACTGAAATAACCTGGTAAACAATATCCTCCTCCATTTTGCATCTGTTTCCTATCTAATCATACAGTTAGTGTTGCCAGTTAAATGTTCCTAGTCACAAAGATTTGTGCTTTTAATTCCATAAAATCAGCTGCCTTTTTTGTCATGGTCTGACCAAAATTCCTTCTCTGCACACAAGGCCAGTATATGCGACATCACATTTATTCCAAATATGCAGCTTGGCATTTTGTTTACTTGGCGTTTACCTTGAACAGAAGCTTCTTGGGAATGGCTGCCAGTTAGGCCATGTGGTTTACTAAGGTGAACCACAGGTAATTTCTATGTTTGCATTCCATTGCTCTGCTTCCCAATGTCTTTGACTTTCTCCCCAGGTCGTTGGTTAAAAAGGGACTGAGCACTGTGTCAGCCTGTTGCAGTGTTTTCCATGTATGTGTTCACTCTTAAAACGCAAATAAAGACTGCTTCCTTAGAGGGTGCTCGAACAATATTCTAGACAGTCTTGAGTCTTATTTCCCCCTCTTTTCACACTGCTTTTCCTAGTCACTGAACGAGCCCACACTTCCTGTTTATGTGTAAGAATGTTAGTGGAACATCAGCATATACAACCATTCAGTTGTATATAAAGTTGTTATACAACTTCCGGTCAGTTGTATAACACACAGAAGCCACCCACCCAAGTTAAACAGTGCACATGCCTCACACTACTGTTTCAATAAACTAAAAGAGCAAGCTAGTGTTGGGGCTGCTCTGAGATGCCTCTGCTGGAGGCAGACTACTTCTTGTGGAGTAAAAGACCAACATAAAATCTCTTTCTAATCTCAGTAAACATGCTCCCTCCTTTGAAGCCAAAGTGCTTTGTGAAGCTGTTTCTAGAAGTTCAGATGGCAGTTATGCCTTACAGAGTTATCCTATACACCTAAATACGTTAGTAGTAAAACAAAAATGCAGGGGGCAGTAAAGGTTGGGTATGAGAAATGAGGCCTCAGTGTTTCTGGTAAGATGTCAAAGAGTTGCTTTGCTTTAGGGGCAAGTAACTACTAATATTTTCAGCCATCAGAGCACTACAAATAAATCTGTTACTCTTCTCAGTTCAAAGCAAGGAATACCTGTGGATTTTTAAATTAAACAACAACAACAACAACAACAAACCCAAAACTAATAGTTTCTTTATCTTTAAAATTATTAAAGCTTCAGAGGCCCAATGTTAGCAGCAAACTGAGCAACTTATGCAAGCAAGACACTGCCAAGTAGCTCCTAGCTCACAAAGAAGCTGGTCACACCATACATCATAACATGAGTCATCAAGGAACCTGAAAAGTCTGCTACAATCTCAACTTTAAGTAAAGTTGAGTGTTTGCTGAAATAACTTGGATTTATCTGATTGGTGTAAAATTAATTGAATGTGTTCATTTGGGTACATGATGATATTCTGTGGACAGTTCAGGTTATGAGGTCTAGGATTTGGCTTCATCCTCCCCAAGGATGAAGGCCAGTCTCTGGTGCTTGAAAGTTTTTGGTATAATTCTCACTCACTCACAGAAACACTGTTTTCATATTTTATCCCTCTGTATTAAGCCTCTTTCCACAAAGTTTATTTTTTGTCTTAAACTTGAAATCTCTCATGCTGAACTGAAGATAAAATTGGAGTGAAGCTATAGACTGGCTTTTGGATTTCTGCATTAGGAATAACAGTATTGCAAGGTTGTTTTAGAAAACATGAACAAACTATCCAGCTAGTGATAACTGAACCAACAGCTAGTTGCAACTGGCTTATGGACTTGACTTGTTTTTACTGTTTCCTTTTTAAGTCCTAAAAATGGCAGTATATACTGGGGCAAAATATCAAAACATGGCATTCCAGGCTACATAGGGATGTGTACTCCTGGGACTTGACTTTCAATGCTCAGTGTCTCAGCATCCCACTCACTTCTCCCTCAATAATATAACCATAAACTTCTCTGGGAACGAATGCACTTTCCATCTGTGTTAATTTTCACATGATTTGGTTTTCTCAATACTTAAGAAAGATGGCATGTATATCACCATTTTACAGATGGGAAAACTGAGGAGCTGGAGAACTTAAGCCTGTTTGTGATTGGAGCTGGGCCAAGAATCCAGATCTTCTGACACCTGGCCCAGACAGAGAATTATGGCTGTTTTCCAAAACTATACCTCTTCTTAGGAAAATACAGTAATTTCAAATTAATTAATTAATTAATTAATTTTAATTTTTTTTTACCAGGAGGTCCCGGGGATCGAACCTGGGTCCCTCCATATGGGAGACGGATGTCCAACCATTTGAGCCACATCCGCCCCCTCAAATATTTAAAAATCCATTTCACAGTGCTGCCTTTAAGAGATTAGAGCAGATTCAAACATCTAACTTTATTTTAAATTCTTGGAAATAATTATGAGGAGTAAAACAGCATGTAGGGTTTTACTTAATTTTAATTGACATTTTGCTCAAAAGCACAGCAGTGAACATCTCAGTGGCTCAGTGGCTCAATGTTACACGATTACAAATGACATCTTGACATCAAACAGGATCTCACACCAGTTATTTCACATTAAGAGCAGGTTATTAATAAACAACTCTGTGCTTTAATAGAGCACAAGATAAGCATTTTAATTTAGTAAGAAACAAAATTAAATATAGCACCTTTAAAATAAATAATGGCAACCACTTTGTTAGAAGTACAAAAGTATCATCTCAATTGGGGAGATAATCCAGTTCGCCAACAGTGCAAAGTAATAGCAGCATTTCACAAGTTGAAATTAGATTTGTGTAAACACACACACAAACCTGCTACCTGTCATGTGTATGGTGAATACATACTTCCCTTGGCTGAGCCCTCCCCACCCAGGGTTGAAAGGTGCTCCTGTGCAGTCTCTTTAGACTCAAAATCTGAAAAGCTACTACCATTTTTAGGCTGTGGTCTGGAATGACTTAAGT
The DNA here is from genome assembly GCA_004027955.1 of Chaetophractus vellerosus. NCBI lineage: Eukaryota > Metazoa > Chordata > Mammalia > Cingulata > Chlamyphoridae > Chaetophractus > Chaetophractus vellerosus. Next base: position 28,821 of record PVKH010001794.1, read on the forward strand.
ATATAGTACAAGGGAGGTCTATGTGTTTGAGCAGGATGGGGTTCTTTTACAGAGAGGCTAACTAGTAACATTTCCAGTGCAACCCCAGAGCTTTCTAGCCAAGGGTGCACATGGCAACACCGTCTACCCTGACTTCTACAAGGGAGGCATCTGATGTATAGCCCAAGCCAGAGCTGGATGCAGTGGGTGAGGGAGGAGTGAAGGCCTAAGTTCCCCAGAGCTGACACTGATTGCAACCAGAGCATTCTAAGTCAACTGAGTATAG
>PVKH010001795.1:0-29105 GCA_004027955.1 Chaetophractus vellerosus
ACCACAGGCAGGGCACACTGCCTCAGGCAAGGGCAAGCCCCTGTGGACAGGCAAAAAGACAAGCCCCATGGGCAAAGGCAAGCCCTGGTGAGCAAGGGAGAGCCCCCATCAGCAGGCTGGCCTGCCATGCCAGTGAGCTGACTCAGCAGGTCACCACAGCAGAGAGAGACAAGCAGACACAGAAGAACACAGAGAAAAATGAACACAGCAAGAACAAGCAAAAAAGGGGGGAATGTATAATAAATAAAAAATAAATCTTTAAAAAAAGAATTTTAAAAAAGAGCTTTAGGTAAAATCTGTGTTTTGAGATTATTGTAATTGAAAATAAGTGCATAGCTCTCAAGGACACCAGGATCTGGCTTAGTTGTCCAAACCAAAGGACATATCACTTTCAGAGAGCATCAAGTAAAGCCAGTGATTTGGCATTGATTGTAAGTTTTAAAAAGTGCTTTAATGTTGAAGAAACCACCGTGTGGCTTTGTTTTCATAAAAGAATATAATGAATTCACAGGGCATTAGGTAAAACCAGTGTTTTGACACTGATTGTAAATGAAAACAAGTGCATAGGATTCTATGAAACCAGTATCTGGCTTTGTTTTCAAAACTGAAGATCATACCACATTCCCAGGGTGTTAGGTAAAACCAGTGTTTTGATATTGATTGTAAGTGAAAACAGGTGAAGAGCAGTAAATGAAACCAGGATCTGGCTTATTATAAATCTGAAGAACATATTATATTCAAAGATCATTAGGTCTAACCATGTTTTGACATGGGCTGTGAGGGAAAACAAGGACATAGCAGTCAATGAAAAAAGGAACTGGCATAGATTTCAAAACTCAAGCACATACTGCATTCATAGATTGTTAGGTAAAACCAGTGTTTTGACATTGATTATAAGTGAAAACAAGTGCATAACAGTAAATGGAACCAAAATCTGCCTTTGTTACCAAAACGTAGACCATAATGCATTCAAGAGCATTAGGTTTAAACAGTGTTTCCAAATTATTGTAAGTGAAAACAAGTTTATAGCAGTCAACAAAACAAGGATCTGGCTTATTATTAAAACTTAAGAACATATTGTATTCACAGAGTGCTAGGTTAAACAGAGTTCTTGTAATAGAAAATGTTGGCATAGCAGTCACTGAAAAAATATCTAGCTTAGTTTTACATCTGAAAACCAAATATCAGGCTGGATTCACAGATTTGTAGGTAAAACCAGTGTTTTTCACACTCATTGGAAGTGAAAAGAAGTGCATAACAGTCAATGCAACCAGTATCTAGCTTGGGGTTCTAAACTGAAGAACATACCACATTCACAGAGACAGGTAAACCCAGAGTTTACACACTGATCCTAAGTGTAATAAAGTGTATAGGAGGCAATTAAGGGAGTACTTGGCTCCGTTTTTGAAAGTAGAAAACATACAGCATTCACAAAGCATTAGGTCAAACCAGTGTTTTGACATTGCCTGTAAGTGAAAACAAGTGTATAGCAGTCTATGAAACAAGTATCTGACTTAGTTTTCAAAACTGAAGAAAAGACATCATTCACAAAGCATTAGGTAAAATCCTGTTTCTTAATTGATTGTATAGCAGTCAATTATAACAATATCTGATTTTGTTTGCAAAACTGAAAAACATACTACATTTACAGAGCCTTAGGTAAAACATTGTTTTCACACTATTGTAAGAGTAAACAAATGCATATCAGTCAATGAAACATGAATCACACATAATTTTTTAAACTGAAGAACATAGTAAATTCACTGAGTGTTATGTAAAACCAGTGTTTACACATTGGGTGAAAGTGAAAAAAATACATAGTATCCAGTGAAACATGTATCTTCCTTAGTTTTCAAAATGAAGAGCATACAGCATTCACTTAATGTAAGAAAAAAACAGGCTTTTAACATTGATTATAAATGAAAACAAGTACATAGCAGTCAATAAAGCCAATATCTAGCATAGTTTTCAAAACTGAATAGCATTCTGCATTCACAGTGTTAGATAAAACCAGTGTTTTGACATTGATTGTAGGTGAAAGGAGGTGTGTTTCAGCCAAAGAAACCAGTCTTTTCCTTAGTTTTCAAAACTGGTGAAAATACTGCTTTCACAAATCTTTAGGAAAACCAGTATTTTGATTTAGATAGCTAGTGAAATGAAGTGCATAGCAGTCAATGAAAGCAAAATCTGGCATAGTTTTCAAAACTGATGAACATCATTCATAGTGTGTTAGGCAAAAACAGTGTTTTGTCATTGTTTGTAAGTGAAACAAGTGCATAGTAGTCAAGGTAACCATTATCTGGCTTAGTTTTGTAAACTGAAGAACATACCTCATTCATGGAGCATTAGGTATAATCACTATTTTGACGTTGATTGTAAGGGCAAAAATATGCATAGCAGCAAAGGAAACCAGTATCTGGCTTATTTTCAAAAGTGGCAAACATAATACATTCATGGGGTGTTACATAAAACCAGGGCCTCAAATTTGATTATAAGTGAAAATAAGTGGAGTCAATTGAATCAGTATCTGGCTTAGTTTTCAAAACTGCAGAATATAGTACATTCACAGAGCATTACTAACACCAGTGATTTGATATTGATTGTAAGTGAAAAGAAGTGCATAGCCCTCAATGAAACCATTATCTGGCTTCATTTTCAAACCTGAAGAACAAACTGCATTCACAATGCTTTAGGAAAACCAGTGTTTTGACCTTCACTGTAAGTGGAAACAAGTGCTTAGCAGTCAATAAACCAGTCTCTGCCATCGTTTTCAAAAGTGAAGAAACATACTGCATTCACATAGTGTTAGGTTTCACCACATATTTGACAATGATTGTAAGTGAAAACAATTGCATAGTCATCAATGAAACCATTATCTGGCTTGATTTTCAAAACTGAAGAACATACTGGTCTCACAGAGCATTAGGCAAAACCAGTGTTTAGACATTGATTTTAAGTGAAAATATGTCCATAGGAATCAAAAAACCAGGATTGAATTAGTTTTCATAACTGAAAAGGTACTTTATTCAAAGTGTGTTAGGTAAAACCAGTGGTTTCTTGTTTTGTTTTGTTTTGTTTTGTTTTTATTTTGATTTTGGTTACATATCCCCCTCCTTTCTGCTTGCTCTTGCTGTGTATCCATTCTTCTGTGTTTTTCTATGTCTGCTTCTTGTCTCCCCCCATCTTTGCAGTGATGCACTGAGTCAGCCCTCCATGGAGGTGGCTTGCTCCATTTGTGGGTGGCTCCATTCCATTTTTCACGGGTGGCTCCACTCCATGTTTTGTGGGCAGCAGTGCTCTGTGTTTTTACGGGCTGCCTGGCTTCTGTTCTTCACAGACGGCAGCTCCGTGTTTCATGGGTGACTTTGCCATGCCTGTGGAGGCTCTGCCCTGCCCATGGTGGCTTTTTGCCTTGCCCACAGTGGATTTGCCCCACCCACAGTGGCTTGCCTTTCTCGAGGCTGTCTGCCTGCTTGGAGAGGTCCCCAGGAACTGACCCGGGGCCTCCCATGTGGTACACCGGCACTCTTATCCACTGAGCTATCTAGGCAGCCCCAAAACCAGTGTTTTAACATTGATTTTATGTGAAAAAAGTGCATAGCAGTCAATGAAACCAGGAACTGGTTGAGTTATTAAACAGAAGATCATATCGCATTCACAGTGTTTTAGTTTTAATCAGTGTTTTGACATTTTTTAAGTGAAAAGAAGTTCATAGATGTCAATGAAACTGATATCTGAGTAGTTTTGAAAACTAAATAACTTGGCAATCACAGAGCATTATGTAAAACTAGGATTTTGATACTGATTGTAAGTGAAAACAACTGTATATCTGTCAATGAATTCAGTGTATTGCACAGTTTTCAAAGCTAAAGAAAATACTGCATCCACAGAACTTTGGGTAAAACCAGTATATTGACATTGATTTTAAGTGAAAACAGGTGCATAGCAGGCAAGGAATACAGTGTCTTGCTTAGTGTTAAAAACTGATGAACATACTGCATACACAAGTGTTAGGAAATAACAGGTTTTTTTGACATTGATTGTAAGTAAAAACAAGTGCAAAGCAGTATTTCAACCAGTATTTGGCTTAGTTTCCAAAACTGCAGAAAATAGCACAATCAGAGAGGATTAGGTAAAACCAGGGGTTTGAAATGGTATGTAAGTGAAAACAAGTGCATATCCATGAATGAAACCAGCATCTGGCTTCATTTTCAAAGCAGGGAACACACTGCATTCACAGGGTTTTAGGTAAAACCAGTGTTTTGACACTGATTGTAAATGAAAAAAGTGCACAACAGTCAATGTCCCAGTAAATGGCTTAGTCTCCAAAACAGAAGGATATTCCTAGACCATAGGCAAAACAATTGTTTTGACAAAGATTGTAAGTGAAAACAAGTCCATAGCAGTCAAAGAAACCAGTATCTTATTTAGATTTCAAAACAGAAGAACATAATACATTCACATAACATACAGTAAAACCAGTGTTTTGACATTGATTTTAAGTAAAAACAGGTGTATAGCAGTCAATTGAACCAATATTTGGTATTGTTTCCAAAACAATGAATATACTGCACTCACAGATATTTACATAAAACCAGAGTTTTGACATTAATTGTAAGGGAAAAAGAGGGTACAGCAGAGAGTGAAACCTTAATGTGGTTTAGTTTTCAAAACTGAAGGTCATACTGCTTTCAAAGTTTTTAAGGTAAAACCATGGTTTTGACAATGATTGTAAGTGAAAACCAGTGCATATCAGTCAATGAATCCAGTATCTGGTTTAGTTTTCTACACTGAAGAACATATTGCATTCAAAGGGCATTAGGTAAAACCTATGTTTTGAGATTATTGTAATTGAAAATAAGTGCATTGCTCTCAAGGACACCAGGATCTGGCTTAGATGTCCAAAGTGAAGAACATATCACATTCAGAGAGCATCAAGTAAATGAGTGATTTGACATTGATTGTAAGTTTTAAAAAGTGCTTTAATGTTGAAGAAACCACCGTGTGGCTTTGTTTTCATAAAAGAATATAATGAATTCACAGGGCATTAGGTAAAACCAGTGTTTTGACACTGATTGTAAATGAAAACAAGTTCATAGGATTCTATGAAACCAGTATCTGGCTTTGATTTCAAAACTGAAGATCATACCACATTCCCAGGGTGTTAGGTTAAACCAGTGTTTTGATGCTGATTGTAAATGAAAACAATGTCATAGCACTCAATGAAACCATATTTGGCTTAGATTTCACAACTGAAGAACATAGTGCATTAATAGAATGTTAGGTAAAACCAGTGTTTTGATATTTATTGTAAGTAAAAACAGGTAAAGAGCAGTAACTGAAACCAGGATCTGGCTTATAATAATTTGTAGAATATATTACATTCAAAGATCATTAGGTTTAACCAGGTGATTACATGGACTCTGAGGGAATACAAGGCCATAGCAGTCAATGAGAAAAGGACCTGCCCAAGATTTTAAACCTCAAGAGCATCCTGAATTCATAGGTTGTTAGGTAAAACCAGTGTTTTGACATTGATTGTAAGTGAGACAAGTGCATAGCAGCCAATTAACAAGTAACTTGCTTAGTGTTCAAAACTCAAGAACCACCAGCATTCACAGAGCATAAGGTCAAACCAGTGTTTTGAGATTGATTGTAAGTGAAAAGTGTGTGGAAGTGAATTACACAAGTAACTTGCTTAGTTTTCACAAGTAAAGGAATTACATCATGCACTGAGTGTTATGTATCACCACTCCTTTTACATTGAATGTAATTGAAAACAAGTGTATAGCAGCCAATTAAACAAGTGACTGGCTATGATTTCAAAACTGAACAATGTCCTGCGTTCACAGAACATTAGGTAAAACCACAGTTTTTACATTGATTGTAAGTGAAAACAAGTACCTAGAAGCAATTATACATAGAATTTGCTTACTTTTCAAATTTGAATAACGTCATACATTCACAGAGCATTTGTTTTAGTCAGTGTTTTGATAAAGATTGTCAGTAAAATAAGTGTGCAGCATTCAAATATAAAAGTAACTTTCTTACTTTTCACAAGTGAAGTAACTACTGAATTCACAGAGTGTTAGGTATCACCACTGCTTTGACATGGATTGTAAGTGTAAACAAGGGCATAGCAGCCAATTAAACAAGTAAGTTGCCTAGTTTTCAAAACTGAAGAACCTCCTGCATTCACAGAGTTTTAGGTAAAACCATGGTTTTGACATTGACTGTAATTGAAAGCTGGTGCATTGCAGCCAATCAAAAAAGAATCTGGATTAATTTTCATAACTGAAGAACCTATTGCATTCAGAGAGCATTAGTTAAAACCAGGATTTGGACAGTGATTGTAATTGAAAACAAGTTCATAGCCCACAATGAAAGAAATATCTTGCCTAGTTTTCAAAACTGAACAGGCAACTGCAATCACAGAATGTTAGGTAATACAAGTGGTTTGCAGCTAAGCAAGTCTAAAGAAAAGTATAGTAGCAAAATAAACATGTAACTTAGTTAGATTCCCAAACTGAATAACCTGCTTCATTCACAGAGTCTTAGGGAAACCAGTGTTTTGACATTGATTGTAAGTGAAACAAGTGTAGAGCAGGCAATAAAACAAGTAACTTGTTTACTTTCAAACCTGAAGAAACACCTGCATTCACAGAGTGTTAGGTAAAAACAGTGTTTTGGCAGTGATGTAAGTCAAAACAAATGTATAGTTGCTATTTAAACAAGGAAATTGGGTTTATTTTCAAACTGAATAACCTACTTCATTAAAAGGGGCTTAGGGAAAATCAGTATTTTGACATTGATTGTAAGTGAAACAAGTGCATAGCAGCCAATTAAAAAAGTAAATTGCTTAGTTTTCAAAACCGAGGAACCACCTGCAGTCACAGAGCATTAGGTAAAACCGGGTTTGACATTGATTTAAGTGAAACAAGTGCATAGGAGGTAATTATGCCTGGGACTTGTTTGCTTTTAAAAGTTGAAGAAACTCCTATGGTCACAGAGCATTTGGTAAAGCCAGTGTTTTGATATAGATTGTAAGTGAAAACAAGTGTGTAGCAGCCAATTAAAGAAGTAAACTAGCTTACTTTTCACAAGTGGAGAAACTACTGCATTCAGAGAGTTTTAGGTATCACACTGCTTTGACATTGATTGTAAGTATAAACAAGTGCATAGCCCACAATTAAACAAGTAACTTGCCTAGATTTCAAAACTGCATTCACAGAGCATTACGTAAAACCAGGGATTTGACATAAGTTGTAAGTGAAAACAAGTGTGTAGCAGGTAATTAAACATGAAACTTGCTTATATTTCAATACTGAAGGACTTTCTACATTCATAGAGCATTAGTTAAAACCAGAGTTTCGAGATTGATTATAAGTGAAAACAAGTGCATCAGAGGAAATTATCCATGGAATTGCTTGCTTCAAAATTGAAGAACCTCCTTCATTCACAGAGCATTTGGTAAAGCCAGTGTTTTGATTTAGATTTTAAGTGAAAAAAAGTATAGCATCCAATTAAGGAAGTAACTTGCTTAGTTTTCACAAGTGAAGGACCTATTGCCTTCACAGAGTGTTAGGTATCACCCCTGCTTTGTCATAGACTGTAATTAAAAACAGGTGCATAGCAGCTGATTAAACAAGTAACTGGCCGAATTTTCAAAACTGAAGAACCCCCTGCAGTCACAGAACATTAGACAAAACCAGGCTTTGACTTTGATTTAACTGAAAACAAGTGCATAAGAGATAATTATTCATGGAACTTCCTTACTTTTCAAAATTGAAGAAACTTCTACATTCACAGAACATTTGGATAAATCAGTGTTTTGATATAGATTGTAAGTGTAAACAAGTGCTTAGCAGCCAGTTAAAGAAGTAACTCACTGAGATTTCAAAACTGAAGAACCTCCTTCATTCACAGAGCATTATGTAAAACCAGAATTTTGACATTGATTGTAAGTGAAAACAAGTGTATAGCAGCCAATTGAAGAAGTAAGTTGCTCAGCCTTCTGAAGTGAAGAAACTACTGCATGTACAGAACATTATATGCAACCAGTGTTTTGATATTGATTATAAGTGATTACAAGTCCGTGGCAGTCAATTAAACAAGTAACAGCTTAGTTTTCAAAACTGAAGTTCTTAATGCATTCACAGAACATTAGATAAAGCTAGTGTTTTGTTGTTGATGTAAGTAAAAAAAAGTAGTGTAGTAAATTAAACAATTAACTTGCTTACATTTCCAAACTGAACAACCTACTGCATTCACAGAGCCTTAAATAAAACCAGGGTTTTGACCTTGATTGATTGTAAGTGAAAACAAATGTGTAGGAGGCAATTAAACATGGAACTTACTTACTTTTCTAAACTTAAGAACCTCCTACATTCACAGAGCATGAGGTAAAATCAGTGTTTTGAGATTGATTGTAAGTGTAAACAAGTGTGTAGCAGCCAATTAAAGAAATAACATGCTTAGTTTTCACAAGTGAAGAAACTACTGCTTTCACAGTGTTAGGTATTACCACTGCTTTGATATTGATTGTAAATGAAAAAAGTGTATGACAGCCAATTAAACAAATAACTTGCTTAACTTTCAAAAATGATGAACCTCCTGCATTTACAGAGTATTAGGTAAAGCCAGTGTTTTGACATTCATTGTAATGAAAACAAGTGTGTACCAGCTGATTAAAGAAGTAACTTGTTTATATCTCAAAACTGAATGACCAACTGCATCCACAGAACATTAGGTAAAACCAAGGTTTTGACATACATTGTAAGTGAAAAGAAGTGCATAGCAGCCAATTAAACACATAACTTGTTTAGCTTTCAAAATTGCAGTGTCTGGTGCATTCACAGAGTGTTAGTTAAAAGCAGTGTTTTGACACTGATTTTATGTTAAAACAAATGCATAACTGTCAATTAAACAAGTAACTTGCTTAGTTTTCAAAACTGAAGAAACTCTTGCATTTACAGAGCCTTAGATAAAACCAGGGGTTTGATATTGATTGTAAGTGAAAACAAGTGCATAGCAGCCAATGAGAAAGTATCTGGCTCTCCTGTCATAACAGAAGAACCTACTTCATTCACAGAGATTAGGTAACACCAATATTTTGACAGTGATTTTAATTGAAAACAAGTGCATAGCTGAAAATGTAACAAGTATCTTGGCTAGTTTTCAAACTTGATGAGTCTACTGCATTCACAGAGCATTAGCTAAAACCAGTGCTTTGATATTGATTGTAAGTGAAAAGTGTGTAGCTGCCAATTAAAAAGTAACTTGCTTAGTTTTTACAGCTGAAGTAACTACTGCATTCACTGCCTGTTAGCTATCACCACTGCTTTGACATTGAATGTAAGTGAAAACAAATTCCTAGCAGCCAATGAAAAAGTAACTTGCTTAGTTTTAATAACTGTAAAACATAGTGCATTCAGAGAGAATTAGGTTAAACCAGAATTTTGACAGAGATTGTAATTGAAAACAAGTGCATTGCAAACAATGAAACTAGTATCTTGCCTAATTTTCAAAACTGAACAGCTTGCTGCATTCACAGAGCATTAGGTAAAACCAGTGTTTAGGCATTGATGTAACTCAAAATAAATGGATAGTGAAATAAAAAATAACCTGTTTAGATCTCCACACAGAAAACTGCTGCATTCACAGATAATTAGGAAAAAAAGTGTTTTACATTGATTATAAGGGAAAACAAGTGCATAGCAGTCTAGGAGAGAGTAAAAAGCTTTGTTTTCATAACTAAAGAACCTACTGCATTCACATAACATTAGGTAATACCAGCATTTTGACAGTGATTGTAATTGAAAACAAGTGCATAGCAGGCAATTAAAAGAATAACTTGCTTAGTTTTCACAGCTGAAGAAACTCCTGCATTGAGTGTAAGGTATCACCACTGCTTTGACATTGATTTAAGTGAAATCAAGTGCATAGCATGCATTTATACATATAATTTGCTAACTTTAGGAAACTGAAGAACCTCTTATATCCACAGAGCATTAGGTAAAACCAGTGCTTTGATATTGATCATAAGAGAAAACAAGTACGTAACATGCAACTCACCATGGAACTTGATTACCTTTCAAAACTGAACAAACTCCTATGTTCACTAAGAATTAAGGAAAATCAGTGTTTTGATTTTGATTGTATGTGAGAACAGGTGTGTAGTAGTCAATTAAACAAGTAACTGGTTTAGTTTTAATAACAGAAGAAACTCTTGCATTCAGAGATCATTAGGTAAAACCAGCATTTTGACATTGATTGAATGTAAAGCAAGTATGAACCCTGCAATTAAACATGGAACTTGCTTACTTTTCACAACTGAAGAAACCCCTACATTCACAGAACACTAAGTAAAAGCATTGTTTTGATATTGATTCTAAGTGAAACAAGTACTTAGCTGGCAATTAATAATGGAACTTGCTAACTTTTAAAATCTGAAGAAACTCCTACATTCTAAGAGCATTTGGTAAAACCAGTGTTTTGATTTTGATTGTAAGTGAATACAAGCACATAGAAGCCAATTAAAGAAGTAACTCCCTTAGTTTTCACAAGTGAAGATTCTACTGCATTCACAGTGTTAGGTATCAACACTGCCTTGACATTGATTGTAAAAGAAAACAAGTGCATAGCAGCCACATAAACAAGTAATTTGCTGAATTTTCAAAACTGAAGAATGGTTTGCTTTCACAGGGCATTAGGGAAAACCAGTTCTTTGACATTGGCTGTAACTGCAAACAAGTGCAAACAAGTGTAGTCAATTAAAGAAGTAATATATTTAGTTTACACAAGTGAAGAAACTACTGCAATCACTGAGTTTAAGAATCACCCCTGCCTTGACATTTGTTTTAAGTGAAAACAAGTGCATAGCAGCCAACTGAACAAGTACCTTGCTTAATTTTCAAAATTGCAGAGCCACCAGCATTCACAGAGCATTAGGTTAAAGCAGTGTTTTGACATTGATTGTAAGTGAAACCAAGTGCATAGCATGGAAATAAGCATGGAAATTGCTTACTTTTCAGAAGAGAAAAACCTCCTACATTCACAAAGAATTAAGTAAGGAAGTGTTTTCACATTAATTGTAATGGAAAACAAGTGTATAGCAGCCAATTAAGGAAGTAACTTCCTTAGTTTTCAAAAGTGAAGAAATGACCGCATTCACAGTGTTTTAGGTATCACCCTGCTTTGACATTGAGTGTAAATTTAAACAAGTGTGTACCAGCCAAAAAAAAACAAGTAAATTGCTTATTTGTTTTTAAAAGATTTATTTATTTTATTACATATCTCCCCTTCCCCCCCACTGCAGTGATGCACCGAGACTGGTCACTGCACAGGCGTGGCTTTCCCCACTTGTGGGTGGCTTCTGCTTCCATTCATGGCTGGCTTTGAGTTCGTGGGTGGCTGGCTGTGTTCCATTCGTGGGTGACCTGCCCTGCCCATGGTGGCTTTTGCCCTGTCTGTGGCAGTTTTTTGCCCTGCCCATGGTGGCTCTGGCCCACCCATGGCAGCTTGCCATTCTCAAGGTGGTCTGCCCACTAGGAGAGGTCACCAGGAACCGAACCCAGGGCCTCCCATGTGGTATGCTGGTGCCCTATCCACTAGGATATTGAGCCGGCCCCTTATTTTTAAGACTGAAGAAATGCCTCCATTTAGAGAGCATTATTTAAAACAAGGGTTTTGACATTGATTTCAACAGAAACCATGTGCATAGCAGGCAGTTAAACTTGGAAATTGCTTGTTTTTCAGAACAGAAAAACTACATTTACAGAGCATTAAGTAAAAACAGTGTTTTGATATTGACTGTAAGTGAAATAAGTGCATAGCAGCTAATATAACAAGTAACTAGCATAATTTTCAAACTGTAGAATGACCTGTATTCACAGAACATTAGGATAAACCAGTGTTTTGACATTGATTGTAAGTGAAAACAAGTGCATAGCAGCCAATTAAAAAGTAAGTTGCTTAGTTTTCAGAAGTGAAGAAACTACTGCACTCACAGAGTGTTAGGTAGCACACCTGCTTTGACATTGAGTGTAAGTGTAAACAAGTGCATAGCAGCCAATGGAACAAGTAACTTGCTTAATTTTCAAAATTGCAGAACGACCAGCATTCACAGAGCAATAGAGTAAACCAGTGTTTTGTCATTGTTTGGAAGCAAAACAAGTGCATAGCAGCCAATTAATGAAGCAACTTGATTCGTTTTCACAAGTGAGGAAACTACTGCACTCACAGTGTTAAGTATCAGCCCTACTTTGACAGCAATTGTAAGTGAAAACAAGTGTGTAGCAGCCAATTTAACAAGTAACATGCTTGGTTTTCAAAACTGAGGAATGACTTGCATTCACAGAGCATTAGGTAAAACCAGTGTTTTGACATTGATTGTAGGAGAAAACAACTGCATAGCAGCCAATTAAAGAAGTACATGATTAGTTTTCACAAGTGAAGAAACTACTGCTCTTATAGAGCTTTAGGTATCACCACTGCTTTGACTTTGACTGTATGTGGAAACAAGTGTAAAGCAGCCATTAAACACGACTTGCAGAACTAAAGAACCTCCTGCATTCACAGAGCATTAGATAAAACCTGGGTTTTATCATTGATTGTAAGTGAAAACAAGTGCATAGAAGGCAATTAAACATGGAACTTGCTTACTTCTAAGAACTGAAGAACCTCCTACATTCACAGAGCATTAGGTAAGACCAGTGTTTTGATATTGATTATAAGTGAAAACAAGTGCATAGCAGCCAATTAAAGAAGTAACTTGCTTATTTTTCACAAGTGATGGAACTACAGCAGTCCCAGAGTGTTGGGTATCACCACTGCTTTGACATTGATTGTAAGTGAAAGGAAGTGCATAGCAGCAAATTTAAAAAATAATTTGCTTACTTTAAAAATCGAAGAAGCTCCTGCATTCACAGAGCATTTGGTAAAACCAGCATTTTGATATTTATTATAAGTGATATCATGTACATAGCAGCCAATTGCACATGGAAATTTTTAACTTTTTTTATTACATATCCCCCACCCCTCCTTTCTGCTTGCTCTTGCTGTGTGTCCATTCTTGTGTTCCTCTCTGTCTGCTTTGCCTCCCCACTGCTGTGGTGATGTGCCAAGACCGGTCACCATGCAGGTGGCTTTGCCCCACTTGTGGGCAGCTTCTGCTTCCATTCACGGCTGGCTCTGCTTCAGTTAGTGGGTCTCTGGTTGTGCTCCATTCGCAGATGACCTGCCCTGCCTGTGGCGCCTTTGCCCTGTCCGTGGCAGCTTTTTGCCCTGTCCATGGTGGCTCGGCCCACCCATGGCAGCTTGCCCTTCTCAAGGCAGTCTGCCCACTAGGAGAGGTCCCTGGGAACCAAACCTGGGGCCTCCCATGTGGTATACTGGCACCTTTATCCACTGGGCTATGTGACTGGCCCCAAAACTTTTTACTTTTTAAAATTCTAGAGAAGCCTACATTTACAGAGCATTTGGTAAAATCAGTGATTTGATATTGACTGTAAGTGAAAACATGTGCATAGCAGCCAATTAAAGAAGTATCATGTTTAGTTTTTACAAGTGAAGATACTCCTGCACTCGCAGAGTGTTAGGTTTTCACCACTGCATTGACTTTGATTGTGACAGCAAACAAGTGCATAGCAGCCAATTTACAAGTAACTTGCTTGGTTTTCAAAACTGAAGAATGGCTTGCATTTACAGAGCATTCAGTAAAACCAGGGTTTGACATTGATTGTAAGTGAAAACAAGTGCATAGCTGCCAGTTAAAGAACTAACTTGCTTGGTTTCCACAAGTAAAAACCTACTGCAATCACAGAGTGTTAGGTATCACCCCTGCTTTGACATTTATTGTAAGTGAAAACAAGTGCCTAGCAGCCATCTTAACAAGAACTTGCTTAATTTTCAAAACTGCAGAACCACCTGCATTCACAGAGCATTAGGTTATTCCAGTGTTTTGACAATAATTGTAAGTGAAAACAAGTGAATACAGCCATTAAAGAAGTAACTTGCTTAGTTTTCAGAACTGAAGAAACTCCTGCATTCACAGAACATTAGGTAAAACTAGGGTTTTGACATTGATTGTTTCATACATGAATGCAGATACTGGTTTCATTCACCTCTATGTCCTTGGTTCCCTTAAAATCCGTGTCAAAACACTTGTTAAACCTAAAGCTCTCTAAATGTGATATGTTCTGTAGTTTTAATAATAAGTCTGATCCTGGTTTCATTGCATTCTATGAACTTGTTTTCACTTACATACAATTTTGAAACACTGGTTTTACCTGACACCCTATGAATGCAATCTGTACTTCAGATGAAAACAAATCCAACTACTCGTTTCATTGATGGCTATGCACTTGTTTCCCTCATAATCCATGTGAAATCACTGTTTTACCTAAAACTCTGTGAATGCTGTATGTTCTTCATTTCTGTAAAATAAACCAGATAATGGTTTCTTTGACTGCTATACATTTTTTTCACTTACAATCATTTCAAAACACTGTTTAAACCTCACACTCTGTAAATGCATTATGGTCTAAGTTTTGGAAACAAAAGCAAAAATTGGTTCCATTTACTGCTAAGCACTTGTTTTCACTTACAGTAAATGTCAAAACATTGGTTTTAACTAATGGTCTGTGAATGCAGGATTTTCTTCAGTTTTGAAAGAAAAACTGTCATTGACTGCTTTGCCTTTTTTCCCTAACATTCCATTTCAAAAACTGTTTAAAACCAATGATCTGTGAAGTCAATATATTATTTTGTTTAATAAAAAGCCAGAGTCTACTTTCTATGACTACTATTCACCTCTTTACTTACAATCAATGTCAAAACACTGGTTTTACCTAATCCTCTGTGAATGCAGTATGTTCTTCTGTTTTGAAAACTAAGCCAGATACTGGTTTCATAGGCTGCATTGCACTTCTTTTCACTTACAATCAGTGTCAAAATTCTGGTTTTACCTCACAACCTTGAATGCTTTATGTTCTTCTGGTTTGGAAAACTAAGCCAGATACTTGATTCATTGAGTGCTATCCATTATTTTCATTTACAATCTATGTTAAATCACTATTTTACATAACACTCTGGGTATGATTTATGTACTTCAGTTCCAAAAACTAAGCCAGATACCGGTTTCATTTACTGCTATGCACTTGTTTTCACATACAATCAATTCAAAACACTTTTTAAACATAACTCTCTGTGAAGGTAATCTGTTCTTGGGTTTGGATAATTAATTCAGAAAGTAGTTTCATTGTCAGATATGCACTTATTTTGACTTACAATTTATGTGAAAACCCTGGTATTACCTAACACTCTATGAATATGCTACATTCTGAAGTTTTGAAAACTAAGCCAGATACTGGTTTCCTTGACTTCCATGTACTTGTGTTCACTTACAATCAATTCATGCCACTGATTAAATTTAGTTCTCTCTGAATTCAATACATTCTTCATTTTGGATAATTAAGCCAGGTCCTAGTTTCATTGACTGCTGTGCACTTATTTTCATTTTCAATCAATGTCAGAGCACTGGTTTTACCTAATTCAATATGTTATTCCATTTTGAAAGCTACCAGATACCGGTTTCATTGACTTCTCTGCCCTTGTTTCCCTATAGAGTCAATGCCAAAACACTGGATAAACCTAAAACTCTGTGAATGTGATATGTTCTTCAGGTATAATAATAAGCCAGACACTGGTTTCATGATTGTTATTCACTTGTTTTCACTTAAAATCAATGTCAAAACACTGATTTTACCTAATTCTCTGTGAATGCAGTATGTTCTTCAATTTTGAAAACAAAGCCCTATACTGGTTTCATTGAGAGCTATGCACTTGTTTCCACTTACAACGTCAAATCACTGGTTTAACCTAATGCTCTGTGAATGCACTATGGTATTCATTTTTGAAAACTAAGCCTGTTACTGGTTTTCTCTTATAATCAAAGTCAAAACCCCGGTTTTACATAAAGCTCTGCGAATGCAGTATACTCTTCAGTTTTGAAAACTAAGCCAGTTACTGTTTCTATTATCTGATATTTACTTGTTTCACTTACAATTATTGTCAAAACTGGTTTTATCTAACAATCTGTGAATTCACTAAGTCCTTCAGTGTTGAAAACTAAGGGAGATATGTGCTTTCTTTGCTGCTAACTAATTGTTCTAAATCATACTCAATGTCAAATCATTGGTTTTACCTAAATCTTAGTGAATGCAAAATGTTCTTCATTTTTGAAATCTAAGCAAGATACATGTTTCATTGGCTCTTATGCACTTGTTTTCACCTATGCTCAAGGTTGAAACACTAATTTTATCAAGCTGTGAATACAGTAGGTTCTTCAGTTTTGAAAATTAAGAAAGATGCATGTTTCACTTACTGCTTTGTATTAGTTTTGATGTACAATGTCAAAACACTAACTAAGGCTAAGAGAATATAGTATGAAATTCAGTTTTGAAAACCAAGCCAGATACATATTACACTGACAGCTTTGCACTTGATTTGATTTAAAATAAATGTCCAAACACTGGTTTTACCTAAAGCACTGTAATGCAGTATGTTCAATAGTTTTGGAAACTAAGGTAGATACTGGTATCTTTGACTTCTATGGACTAGTATTTACTTGCAATCAATGTCAAAACACTGGATAAATGTAATGCTCTTTGAATGCTATATGTTCTTCAGTTTTAATAACTAAGCCAGATCTTGCTTTATGTACTTGTTTTTGCTTGCAATCAATTTCAAAACACTGGTTTTATCTAATGCTCTGTGAATGCAGTATACTCTTCTCTTCTAAAAACTAAGCATGATACACAATTCATTGGCTGCTATACACTTGCTCTTACTACAGTCAATTTCAAAAATTGGCTTATCTAACATTCTGTGAATGTGATATCTTCTTCAGTTTTAAAAACTAAGCCACATACTGGTTTCACTGACTGCTATACTCTTGTTTTCACTTACACTCTGTATCAAAACACTGGTTTTACCAAATGTCCTGAACATACAGTTTGTATTTATGTTTTGAAAATAAAGCCAAATACTGGTTTCATTGATGGTTATGGACTTTTTTCACTCACAATCAATGTCATATCAGTGGTTTTACCTAACATGCTGTGTATGTGTTAATTCTGCTGCTGGGAAAGCTAAGAAGGATACTGGTTCAATTAACTGCTTTGCACCTGTTTCACTTAAATCTATGTTGAAATCCTGGTTACACCTAATGCCCTTTGATTGCAATATGTTCATCAGTTCTGAAAATGAAGACTGATAATGATTTCTTTGACTGCTATGCATGAGTGTTCAATTACAATCAATGTCAAAACATTTGTTTTCCATAAGGCTTTGTGTGTGCAGTGTTTTCTTTACTTTTGAAAACTAAGATTCTGTTTACATTGTCTGCTATGCCTTTTTTTTACTTAGAATCATTGTCAAAATGGTGGTTTTACCTTATGCTCTGTGAATGCATTATGATCTTCAGTTTTGAAAACTATGCTTGACAATGATTTCATGGACTGATATGCATTTGTTTTCACTTACAATCAATTTTCAATTCACTAGTTTTACCTAATACTCTGTTATTGTGGTATGTACTTTAATTTTGAAATCTAAGCCTGATATTGGTTTCATTGACTGCTATGCACTTATATTCACTTACAATGAACATCAAAACATTCGTTATACCTAATGCTCTGTGAATGTGATATGTTCTTCTGTTTTGAAAACTAAGAAAGATACATATTTCATTGAATGCTATGCCCTGTTTTTCATGTATAATCAATTCAAAACAGTGGCTTTACCTAATGCTTATTGAATGAGTATTTTCTTCAGTTTTGAAACCGAACAAGATACATGTTACACTGTCTGCTATGCACTTTTTTTCACATACAATCAATGCCAGTACACTAGTTTTACCTAACACTCAGTGATGGCAGTATTTTCTTCAGTTTTGAAAACAAGCAAGATACGAGTTTTGTTGCCTGCTATGCAATTGTTTTCACTTACAATCAATGTCAAAACACTGCACTTACCTAAGACACCATGAATGCAGTGCATTCAACATTTTTGAAAACTGAGCAAGATACATGTTTCATTGGCTGCTATGCATGCTTCACTTTTAATCAATGTGAAAAACATTGCTTTACTTAATGCTCAGTGAATGATCTATGTTCTTCAGTATTCAAAACTAGGTGAGATACACATTTCATTGGCTGCTATGGTCTCATTGTCACTTCCAAACAAAGTGAAAACTCTGGTTTTACTAAATGCTCAATGATTGCAGTCTGTTCTTCCATTTTGAAAACTAACAGACATATGTGATTCAATGGCTGCTAAGAACTTGTTTTAATATACAATCAATGTCAAAACACTGGTTTTATGTAATGCTCTGTGAATAAAGAATGTTCATCATTTTCTAAAACGAAGCAAGATACCTTTTTCATTGTCTGTTATGCATTTCTTTTCACTTACAATCAATGTCAAAACCTGGTTATACCTAAAACTCAGTAAGAGCAGTATATTCTTCAGTTTTTACAACTAAGTAAGATACATGTTTCATTGGCTGCTATGCACTTGTTTTCACTTAAAATATTCTCAAAACACTGTCTTTTCTACCTCTCAGAGAATGCAGTATGATCATCAGTTTTTAAAACTAAGCAAGATCCATCTTTAATTTCCTGTTATGCATTGCTTTAACTTACAATAAATGTCAAAATAATGGTTTTACCTAATAATCTGTGAAATCAGTATGTTTTTCATTTTTGAAAACTCAGTGAGCTACATTTTTTATTGGCTGCTATGCCCTTGTTTTCACCTTCAATCAATATTGGAACACTGGTTTTAGAAATTGCCGGTAAATGCAGTCAATATTTTTGAGTTTTTAAAGCTAAGCTTGATCTATGTTTCCTTGGCTGCTTTGCACTTGTTTTCCCTTACAATCAAGTTTGAAACACTCATTTTGCCTAACAAACTGTGAATACAGTATTTCTTTATTTTGAAAAGTAACACAATACATATTTCACTGTCTGCTATGCACTTGTTCACATTTTAAATCAACATCAAAACATAGGATTTAGATAACTCTCAGAAATGCAGTTTTTATAGTTTTGAAAATTAAGTATGATACATGTTTCATTGGCTGCTATTCACTGGTTTTCACTTAAAATGAATGTCAAATTCTTAATTTTACTAATGCTCAGTAAATGAAATATATTCTTCAGTTTTGAAAACTAAAGAAGATACATGTTTCATTTCCTGTTATACACTTTTTTGACTCACAAACAATGTGAAAAACAGGTTTTTACCTAATGTTCAGTGAATACAGTAAGTTCTCCCTTTTCAAAACTAAGCAATACATATGGTCCATTGGCTGCTATGCCCTTGTTTACACTTACAGTCAATGTCAAAATACTTGTTTTATTTACCCAGTGGATGCAGTACATTCTTTGGTTTTAAAAACTGAACATGATACATGTTTCATTGACTGTGATGTACTTGTTTTCACTTACATAGATGTCAAAACACTGGTTTAACAAACTCTCTGTGAATTCATTATGCTCTTCAGTTTGAAAACTAAGCTATATATATAGATATATGTTTCATTGGCTGCTATGTACTTAATTTCACTTACAATAAATGCCAAAACCTTAGTTTTATCAAGAGCTCAGTAAATGCAGTATTTTCTTATTTTCTGAAAACTAAACAAGATACATGTTTCATTGGCTGTTTTGCCCTTGTTCACATACACAATCACTGTCAATACAGTGGTTTTACCTGTTGCTTTGTGAATTCCCTATAGTCATCAATTTTGATAACAAAGCAAGATACATTTTTCTTTGGCTTATACATACTTGTTTCCAAGTAGGGTACACAGTATATTTTTCAATTATGAAAACTAAGCAAGATACCAGTTTCATTTCTGTTTGGAAGTTGTTTTTAATTACAATGTCAAAACACTGTATATACATAAACCTCATTGAATGCAGTACACTCTTCATTTTTGAAAAATGAACAAAATGCAAGTTTCATTAACTGCTATGCCCTTGTTTTCACTTTCAATCAATGCCAAAACATTGGTTTTACATAATGATCAGTGAATGCAGTATGTTCTTCATTGTTGAAAAGTAAGAAATGTATGTGTTTTGTTGCCTGCTATGCACTTGTTCTCTTACAATCCTTGTCAAAACTCTGCTTTTACCTAATGCTAAGTGAACACAGTACATTCTTTGGTTCTGAAAACTAATCAAGATATATAATTCATTGGCTGCTATTCACTTGTTTTCACTTACAGCCAATGTCAAACACTGTTTTTACCAAAGTCTCAGAGAACACAGGATGTTCTTCTGTTTTGTAAATGAAGCTAGATACATGCTTCTTTGTATGCTATGCACTTGTCAGTTACACTCATTTTCAAAACACTGGTTTTATCTAACATTCTTGGATAGAGTATGTTCTTCAGTTTTCAAAATGAAGCAAGATACATGTTTCTTTGACTGCTATGCACTTGATTTCACTTACAATCAATGTCAAAACACAGGTTTTACCTATTGATAAAAGAAT
Organism: Chaetophractus vellerosus; assembly: GCA_004027955.1. Lineage (NCBI taxonomy): Eukaryota > Metazoa > Chordata > Mammalia > Cingulata > Chlamyphoridae > Chaetophractus > Chaetophractus vellerosus. The sequence continues at coordinate 20,563 of PVKH010001795.1, forward strand.
ATAGTATGTACTTATGTTTTGAAAACTAAGGAAGATACATGTTTCATTCACTGCTTTGCACCTCTATTCACTTACAATGTCAATACACTGGTTTTACCTAACACTCAGAGAATGCAGTATGTACTTCAATTCTGAAAACTAAGAAAGACACATATTTCATTGGCTGTTATTCACTTGTGCTCATTTACAATCAGTGTCAAACCTGGTTTTCCCTAACACTGAGTGAATAAAATATGTTCTTTACTTTTGAAAACTAGGAAAGATACATTTTTTGAGTACTGTGTTTTATTTCACATACACTCAATATCAAAACACTGAATTAACTAACACTGAGTAAATGCAGAATGTTCTTCAGTTTTGAAAACTGAGCAAGATACATGTATCATTCACTGTTCTACACTTCTTTTCACTTACAATCAAAGTCAACACACTTATTTTACTGAATGCTCTTGAATACAATAATTTCTTCTCTTTTGAAAGCTAGGAAAGAAACCTATTACATTTACTTGTATGTACTCTTTTCATGTACAATCAATGCCAAAATACTAGTTTTACCTAATGTTCAGTGAATGCAGAATGTACTTCAGTTTTTAAAACTAAGAAAAATACATGTTTCAGTGGCTGCTATGCACTTGTATTCACATACAATCAATGTCAAAACTGTTTTTTCCTAACACTCAACTTAGTAGGTTCCTAAGGTTTGAAAACTAAGCAAGATACACTTGATTTCATGAATAATCAATGTAAAAATATTGGATTTACATAATGCTCAGTGAATGTAATATGTTTTTCTGTTTTGAAAACTAAGAGTGATAAGTTTTTCATTGGATGCTTGCACTCATTTTCAGAAATATTCAATGTAAACCACTGGTTTACCTAATGCTCAGTGAATGCATTTATGTTCTTCCATTTTGAAAAATAAGCAAAAGGCATGTTTCAATGGTGCCTATGCCCTTGTTTTCACTTACAATCAATGTCAAAACACAAGGTTTCCTTATACTCACTGAATGTAGTCTGTTCTTCAGTTTTGAAAACAAGGAAATATACATGTTTCATTAGCTGCTATGCCCTTGATAAATAAATGTAAAAAACACTGGTTTTACATAATGCCATTTGAAAACAGTATGTTCTTCAGTTCTGAAAAGTAAGAAAGTGACATGTTTCATTAACTCCTATGTACATGTTTTCAATTGTAACCTATATCATAATACTTGTTTACCTAATGCTCGGTGACACAGTATTTTCTTCAGTTTTGAAAACTACATAAGATACATGGTTCATTGTCTGCTATACACTTGTTTTCACTTACAATCAATTTTCATACACTAGTTTTACATAACACTCAGTGAAGGCAGTATGTTCTTCTGTTTTGAAAAGTAAGCCAGAACATGTTTCAATGATGGCTATGCACTTATTTTTGGTTAAACTCAATGTCAAAACACTGCTTTTACCTAATGCTAACTGAATGTACTATGTACATCAGTTTTTAAAAGTAAGCAAGATACATGTTTCATTGGCTATTATACACTTGTTTTCACTTGCAATCAATGTGAAAACACTGCTTTACTGAACACTCAGTAAAAGCAATATATTCTTCAGTTTTGAAAACTCTGCAAAATGTGAAATTCATTGTCTGCTATGAAGTTGTCTTTACTTACACTCAATGTTAAAACAGTGGTTTTACCTAATGACCAGAGAATCAGTATGTTCTTCAGTTTTGAAAACTAGCCAATTTACATGTTTCACTGCATGCTATGAACTTATATTCACATACAGTCAATGTAAATACATGGGTTTTACCAAAGGTCAGTGAATGCAGTATGTTCTTCATTTTTGAAATCTAAACAGGATACATGTTTCATTGACTGTTATGCACTTGTTTTCACTATCAATGAATGCTATAACAATGGTTTTAACTACCAGTCAGTGAATGAAATATGTAATCCAGTTATGAAATCTAAGGAAGCTACATGTTTCAATGGCAGCTATGCACTTTTCTCGCTTACCTTATATGTTAAAACACTGTTTTTATGTAGGTGTCAGTGAATGCAGTATGTTCTTCAGTTTTGAAACCTAAGACAGATACATGTTTCATTGGTTGATAAGGCCTTGTTTTCACATTTTTTCAATATCAAAATACTGGCTTTGCCTAATGTCAGTGAATGCTATACATTCTTCCTTTTTGAAAACAAAATTAGGTACGTGTTTCATCAGCTACTATGCACTTGTTTTCACTTAAAATCAATGTCAAAACACTGGTTTTACCTAAAGCCCAGTGAATGAAGTATGTCCCTCAGTTCTGTAAACTAAGAAATACACCTGTTTCATTGCCTGCTGTGCACATATATTCACTTACAATCAGTGTCAAAACACTGGTTTTATGTAATGCTCTGAAAATGCAGTATGTTTTTCAGTTTGAAAACTCTGGAAGATATGAGATTCGAGATTCACTGTCTGCTTTCACTTGTTTTCCCTAACAATCAAAGTCAAAACACTGACTTTACCTAATGAATAGTCAATGCAACATGTTTTTTTGAAAACTAAGCAAGATACATGTTTCATTGGCTGCTTTGCACTAGTTTTCACTTACAATCAATTTCAAAACATGGGTTTTTGCCAAATGCTAAATGAACACAGTAGTTCTTCGATTTTGAAAACAAATCATTATATAGGTATCATTGGCTACAATGCATTGGTTTTCACTTACAATCAAATTCAAAACACTGGTGTTACCTATCTCTCAGTGAATACAGTATGTTCTTCATTTTTAAAATTAAGCAACATACATGTTTCCTTGCCTGGTATTTTGACCCATTCAATCAATGGGTCAAAATACTGGTTTTATGTAAGCCTCTGAGAATTCAGTATGTGCTCCAGTTTTGAAAACTCTGCAAGATACAAGATTGATTGTCTGCTATGCACTTGTTTTCAGTTACAATCATTGTCAAAGAAAAGGTTTTACCAATGATCAATGATTGCAGTAAGTAATTTATTTTTGAAAACTAAGCAAGATACATGTTTCAATTGCTGCTATTGGCTCATTTTCACTAAGAATCAATGTAAAAAACCTGGTTTTACCTAACATTCTGTGAACACAGTATGTTCTTCAGTGTTGGAAACTAAGCAAGATACATGTTTCATTGCCTGTTATGCACTTGTTTCACTTTCAATCAAGGTCAAAATTCTGGTTTTATGTAACCCTCTGAGAATGCAGTATGTGCTTCAGTTTGAATATTTATATAGATCATGTTTCATTGGCTGCTATGCACTTCTTTTCACATGCAATCAATGTCAAAACAGTGGTTTTTCCTAACACTCAGTGAAAGCACTAAGTTCTTTAATTTTGAAATTTAAGCAAGGTACATCTTTCATTGTCTGATTTCTAATCATATTCACATACAGTCGATATTAAATCACTAATTTTACCTGATGTTCATTGAATGCACTACATTCTTCAGTTTTGAAAACAAAGCAAAAAACTTGTTTCATTGACTGCTATGCACTCATTTGACTTACAATCAATGAAAAAATCAGTGATTTTCCTAACTCTCTGTGAATGCATTATGTTATTCAGTTTTGATAATTAAGAGAGACACATATTTCTTGGCTGCTGTGGACTTGTTTCACATACATTCAATTAGAAAACACTGGTTATAAGTAACATGCAGTGAATACAGTATGTTATACATTTTTGAAAATTATGTAGAATACATGATTTATTGGCTGTTATGCATTGTTTATACTTACAATGAATGTGTAAACCCTGGTTTAACCTAAAGCTCAGGAAATGCAGTATGTTTTCCATTTTTTGAAATGGAACAAAAACATGTTTTATTGGTTGCTATGCAGTTGTTTTCACATACATTCAATGTAAAAAACTGGCTTTACCTAATTCTCTGGGAATGCAATATGTTTTTTAGTTTTGAAATCAAAGAAAGATATATGTTTCATTGACTTCTACCCACTTGTTTTCACCTACAATCAATTTCAAAACAATGTTTTTACCTAATGCTAAGTGATGCAGTATGTTCTTCAATTTTGAATTCAAAGCAAGTTATATGCTTCATTGGCTGCTAGGCACATTTTAAACTTATGGTCAGAGTCAAACACTGGTTTTACATAATTCTCAGTGAATGCAATACGTTCTTCTGTGGTGAAAACTAAGGAAATTATATGTTTCTTTGGATGCTATGCACTTGTTTTCATTTATAATCAATGTCAAAGCACTGGTTTTGCATAGAAATCAATGAATGCAGCATGGTCTTAATTTTTGAAAACTAAACAAGATACATGTTTCATTGGCTGCAATGCACTTATTTTCACTTCCAATCAATGTCAAAACACAGGTATTACCTAAAACTCAGTGAATGCAGTATGTTATTGATTTTTGAAATCTAAACAGGATACATGTTTCATTGGCTGCTATTCACTTGCTTTCACTAATAATGAATGTTAAAACACTGGTTTTACTTACTGCTCAGTGAGTGCAGTATATTAGTCACTTATGAAATCTGAGGAAGGTCCGTGTTTCATTGCCTGCCATGCATTTGTATTCACTTACATTCAATGTAAAAACACTGGTTTTACATAGTGCTCTGAGAATGCAGCATGTTCTTCATTTTTGAAAACTAAGCAAGATGCATGTTTCATTGGTTGCTATTCACTTGTTTTCACGTACAATCAATGTTGAAACATGGCTTTTACCTAACACTAAATGAATGCAGTATGTTCTTCAATTTTGAAAAGATAGGAAGATATTTGTTTCATTGGCTGCTATACACATGTTTGCACTTATATTTGAATTGAATACACTAGTGATACCTATCACTCAGTAAATGCAGTATATTCTTCAGTTTGAAAACTCTGTGAGATGTGAGATTCATTGTCTGCTATGGACATTTTATATTTACACTCAATGTAAAACATCAGTTTACATAATGACCAGTGAATGCAGTATGTTCTTCATTTTTGAAAACGAAGTGAGACATTTTTAGTGAATGCTATGCACTTATTTTCACTTACAATGTCAAAACACTGGTTTTCATAAATCTCAGTGAATGCAGCATGTTCTCAATTTTTAAAACTAAACAGGATACATGATTCATTTTTGCTATAAACTTTTAAAACATACACTTAATGTGCAAACATGGGATTTTCTTAATTCTGAGGGAATACACTATGTTGTTCAGTTTTGAAAACTAAGCAAGGTATGTGTTTCCTTGTATGGAATGCACTTCTTTGCATTTACAATCTTGACAATACACTGGTTTTAGATAACACTCTGTGAACTCAATATGCAATTCACTTTTGAAAACTAAGGAAGATACATCTTTCTTTCACTGCTATAAACTTGTTTACATAAACAATAAGTCTGAAAATAGTGGTTTTACTTAAAGCACCATAAATTTATTATGCTTCTCATTTTTTTAAATAAAGAGAATTACATTTTTCTTTGGCTGCTTTACACATGTTTCATTTACAATCAAGTCAAAGCAGAAGTTTTTCTTAATGCTCAGTGAATGCAATATATTCTTTGATTTTGAAAACTAAGCATGCCATCTATTTCATTTGGCTGTTATGCACTTGTATTCACTTACAGTCAAAGTAAAAACATACTGATTTTACCAAATGTTCAGTGAATGCAGTATATTATTCCGTTTTGAAAACTAAGCAAGACACACATTTCATTGGTTCAAGGCACTTGTTTTCACCTACAATTTCAAAATATAGTTTTTACCTAATGCTCAGTGAATGCAGCATGTGCTTGATTTTAAAAAAACTAAACAGTATACACCTTTCATTCTTTGCTATGCATTTTTTCACATGCACTTAATGTGAAAACACTGGTTTTATGTAACCCTCAGTGGATGCAGTATGTTCTTCATTTGAATAGTAAGCAAGATGCCAGTTTCATTGGCTGCTATACCTTTCCTTTCACTGATATTCAATGTTAAAACTCTGGTTTTACATAATGCTCAGTGAATCCAGTATGTTCTTCATTTTTGAAAACTAAGAAATGTATGTCATTTGTTTCCTATTATGCACTTGTATTCTCTTACAAGCCTTGTCAAAAAACTGCTTTTACCTAATGCTAAGTGAACACAGTACTTTCTTTGGTCCTGAAAACTGATCGAGGTATATGATTCACTGGCTGGTATTTACTTGTTTTCAATCAATTCAAAGTAGGGATTTCTACTAATGCTCAGTGAATGCAATATATTCTTTGTTTTGAATACTAAGCAACCTATCTGTTTATTTTGGTGGCTATGCACTTGTTTTCTTTACAATCAAGTCAAAGCAGGGGTTTCTCCTAATACGCAGTGAATGTAGTATATTCTTCAAGTTTGAAAACTAAGAAAGATACAATTTTCATTGGCTGCTTCGCACTTCTTTACACCTAGAAACAATGTCAAAACACTGATTTTCCCAAATACTCAGTGAATGTTGCAAGTTCTTCATTTTTTGAAAACTAAACAGTATACGGGTTTCATTCTTTAATATGCATTTTTTCATATACACTTAATATGAAAACACTGGTTTTATATCATTCTTAGTGAATACATGATATTCTTTTATTTTGAAAAATAAGGAAGATACATGTTTGATTGCCTGCTATGCACTTCCTTTCACTTACAATCCATGTTAAAACATTGGTTTTATGTGACTATCTGAGAATGCAGCATTTTCATTGTAAAAATTATGTAAGTTACCTGCTTCTTTGGCTGTTATGCAATTGTTTTCCCTAACAATCAATGTGAAAACACTGGTTATAGCCAAAGCTCTGTAAATGCACAATGATTTTCAGTTTTAGAAACTAAGCAACATACATGTTTCATTGGCTCCTATGCTCTTGGTTTCACTTATAATCAATGTCAAAACACTGCTTTTAAATAGTACTCTGTGAAAGCAGTATGTACTTCTACTTTTGAAAACTAAGGAACATACATCTTTCTTTCACTGCTATGAATTGTTTACACATACAATCAATATGAAAACAATGGTTTTACTAATGCATGATAAATTCATTATGCTTCTCATTTTTTAAAATAAAGAGAAATACATGTCTCATTGGATGCTATACACTTCTTTTAACTTATATTCAATGCTAAATCACAGGTTTTACCTAATACTCAGTGAAGATGGTGTGTTCTTCAGTTTAGAAAACTGAAAAATTTACATGTTGCATTAAGTGCAATGAACCCATATTCACTGAAAATCAATATCAAAACTGTTTCACATAAGCTCTGAGAATGCAGTATGTTCTTCAATTTTGAAAACTCTGGAAGATGTGAGTTTCATTGTCTGCTATGCACTTGTTTTCTCTTACAATCAATGTCAATACACAGGTTTTGCATACACTCTGTGAGTGCAATATGTTGTTCATTTCTGAAAACTAGATGAAATACATGTATTATTGGATGCTATGAAATTGTATTCACTTAAAATCAAAACACTGGTTTTACCTAACACTCATTGAATACTGTATTTTCTTCAGTTTTGAAAACTATGTGAGGAATATGTTTCATTAGCTGTTATACACTTTTTCACTTGAAATCAATGTTAAAACACTGGTTTTAAGTTATGCTCAGTGAATGCAGTATGTTCTTCAATTTTGAAATCTAAGACAGATACATGTTTCATTGGATGCTAAACACTTGTTTTCAATTTCAAACAATGTCAAAACACTGGCTTAACCTAATACTCAGTGAATTTGGAATGTATTTCAAATTTCAAAACTCAGCAGGATACCTGTTTTCTCAGGTCCTATTCACTTACAATCAATGTCCAAACATTTGTTTTACCTAATGCTCTGAGAATGCAGTATGTTCATCAGTTTTGAAAATTCTGCAATATATGAGATGCATTTTCAGCTATTCACTTGCTTCACTTTCAATCAATGTTAAACCACTGGTTTACCTGATGACCAGTGAATGCAGTATGTTCTTCATTTTTTGAAGACTAAAGAAGACACATTTCATTACCTGCTATTTTCTTGATTTCACTTATAATCAATGTCAAATCACTGGTTTGACCTAATTCTCAGTGAATGTAGCATGTTCTTCATTTTTGAAACTATATGGGATATATGTTTCATTGGCTACTAAGCACTTGTTTTCACTTTCAAAGTCAAAATACTGGTTTTACACAATGGTCACTGAATGCAGTATGTACCTCAGTTTTGAAATCTAAGCAAGAACATATTTCATTGTATGCTATGCCCTTGATTTCACTTATAATCAATGTTGAAACACTGGCTTCAGCTAACACACCATGAAAGTATTGCATTCTTCAGTTTTGAAAGCTAAGCAATATACATGTTTCATTGGCTCCTTTGCAATTGCTTTCAATTACAATCATTTTCTTTTTTTTTTTTAAAGATTTATTTATTTCTTATTACATATCTCCCCTCCCCCCCACTGTGGCGATGCGCCGAGAGTGGTCACTGCGCAGGTGCGGCTTTCCCCGCTTGTGGGCGGTCTCTGTGTCCGTTCACGGCAGGCTTTCAGTTCGCGGGTGGCTGGCTGCGCTCCATTCGTGGGCGA
>PVKH010001796.1:0-29119 GCA_004027955.1 Chaetophractus vellerosus
CCCTGCCCGTGGCGGCTTTTGCCTGTCCGTGGCAGCTTTTTGCCCTGCCCACGGCGGCTCCGGCCCGCCCATGGCGGCTTGCCATTCTCAAGGCGGTCTGCCCGCTAGGAGAGGTCCCCGGGAACCGAACCCAGGGCCTCCCATGTGGTTTCCCAGCGAGCTCTTTATCCACTGAGCTATCTAGCCGGGCCCTCTTTGGTATTTTAGAGTGTATATTAGTATGAAATCTCCATAGTTATTTTGGGTTTGGTCACCAATGTTAGTAGTAAAAATGCATATATTTTAGATTACTTTACATTTCACAGTTTCAAACATATTGCTTTCCATATTTTGGCAATCCAGTGTAGGATAGGTTTTATCATCACTATTTTATGACTGAAGAAATTGGAACTCATAGAATTTAAGAAATCTCCTTGAGGACACCACACAGCTGAAAAACTAGAGCCAGGATTTAGAGTAAGTTCTGGGTCAGTATACAGTGTTCTTTCTGGCACTATGCTGCTACCTAGTTCATTTGTTAATTCATTCAAAAATTTCTGTTGGGCATCTGCTATTTATCAAGCGCTATGCACAGCCCTAAAGTTTCAAAAGTGAACCAGACCAACATGTTCCTGCCCCACCCAAAGCTTGAGGGATGTAAAAAGGAGTAACTCTGTGAAGGACCTGTGCAAAAAAAGCGTAATTCAATTGCTTTAAGCATACTTGAGTCTCTGTTTCATTGAGAATCCATTCATCTCATTAGGGGGATTGTGAGCAAGTGATAAAAAAAGACAAGGACTCAGAATTATCTACATTTGCCTTCTGAATGAACCACTTAAAGCCTCAAGCACTTTAAATCACTGAGACACTTACCTACTTTAGGGGTTCCATGATCAGATGTACTTATGGAATTTCAGATTTTTAGACTTGTTGCTTGACCATATACTCTCCCAGCTCCAAGCCCAATCAGTTAAGATGATGGACAAAATGCAAATATAGTCCTTGAATGATATTAGAAACTAACATAATTTTTCCATGGGATGTAATATCTGAGCATGGAATTCTAATATGCAAAATCAATCTTTCCACTGGCTCTAGGACTCAAAGCCCTGAATTTTAGGGCAAGAAATTATACACGTGAGGTCTAAAAATAGGTCTCAACGAGTAGAACCAGAAAGTACACGTGTGCTTGTTTTGAGTGGTGGAGATGGAATTACTTCAACTTTAATATGCTCAGTAGAAATTTGATTTCATGTACCTATTCTTTTTTTTTTAATATAATAAACTTTATTTTAAAAGAGATTTTATATTACAAAAGAGTTACATCAAAAGTATAAGGGAGTCCCATATATCCCTCCTCCCCCTCCCACATCTTTCCCTATTAACACCCTACAATTGTGTGCTACATTTGTTACAAATGATGAATAAATATTGAAGCATTGCTACTAGCCAAGGTTTATCATTTACATTGTGGCTTACATTTAATTCCAATGCCCTAAAAATGCCCTATGTTCCACCTATTATTCCTCCCTTCCCCTCAGAACCTCTGGTAACCACTATCTTTATAACAGTGTTGCATGCTTTTCCATTGCTACAATATTAATAAGTTTACTTTGTCCATGGTTGTATTCCCCCCTTATGTTTATTCATTCCTCAACCTTGAAGATTTTGGGATGTTGATGCCTGCTGTGCTTTAGATAGAGAGGGGGCTTAGATCTTATGGGGCAGATGGAAGGAACTGTTTTGCTTGCAGTTGTAGATACTCTCTGTTTTTTGGGATGGGGGTTTTCCATCATCATCTTATTAGTTATCTTGGGTGAGTCCAAAGATCTGGAGATTAGGTGTTGGCTGCAACTCTTCCAAGATTCAGGGCTCAACCGGCATATGAACTTTAAGTCTTTGAGATGTATATTTAATGGGTATAGTGCTAATTATAGGCTCAAATATAAAGGGTAGAAGAATCATGTATAGGGAAATTATAAGTGAGTCTAACTCTGTTACAGTGGGGAAATAAGTTGTCATATATTTCAAGGCCTATTGATGGGGTGCTGATTTCATGGGGTTGTATGCCTGGCCTACAGTGGTGTGATGTCTTTAGAGCCCTCAGGATCACCCCTGTTTGAGGCTTTATTTAGTGTTGCAGTTAGTGAGATCTGCCTGAGATATGCTGAAGCATAACCTCTGGAGTGACCTCCCCACTCACTTTGAAATCTCTTCGGCATAAAAACTCTTTTGTATTTAATGTTTCCCTCTTTTGCCCAAGGTCTTTTTCTAAATGCATTGCTGGTTGGCGCGTGGTGTTAATCCCTTGGTGCCAGGAGGCTTATCCCCAGGAGTCATGTCCCATGTTGGGATGAAGGTAGTGCATTTATTTGCCGAATTTGGCTTAGACAGAAGCCACATTTGAGTAATGAGGTTTTCAGGAGGTAACTCTTAGGTAGTAATTACTATAAGGCTAAGTTTCAATTTTACAAGAATAAGGCTCACTGCCACATGCATTAATATTAAGGGCTTGGCATATTGGTCTGTTTTCTTTTATTAGGCACTGACTATGCACTAGACAGAGTATTGCCCTTCTATTTGAGAATGTAGCAGTACTCCCCAGGATGGGGCTCTAAATTTTTTCGTTTGTTCTGTGGGTCTCCACCCACTGAGATAATACCCTATGACAAGATGAACATATTCATATTCCATAGAGGCATGCCCCACGTGTATCCTTTCCCACACATCCCCCACCACTGACACCCTGCACCAGTGACTATCCCCTGCCGTATTTGCCAAAAGAACATTCCCACAATTGTATTTTCACTTTTTAAAAAGATGTATTTACTTATTTATTCCCCCTCTCCCCAGCTGTTTTGTGTTTGCTGTCTGCTCTCTGTGTGTTCTTCTGTCTACTTGTTTTCTCTTTAGGAAGTACCAAGAACTGATCCTGAGAACTTCCGGAGTGGGAGAGAGGCACTCAATGTTTTGTTACCACCTCAGCTCCCTGGTCTGCTGCATCTCTTATTGTCTCTTTTCTGTGTCTCTTTTTATCGTATCATCTTGCTGTGCCAGCACTCCTGCGGGGACCAGCACTCCTGTGGGGGCCAGCTTTGCCTTTCACCAAGAGGCCCTAGGAATCGAACCCTGGACCTTCTATATGGTAGACAGGAGCCCAATCGCTTGAGCCACATCCACTTCCCAACACAATTGTATTTTCAACCACAAACTTCCACCTACCCAGAGTTTACCTGTCCCTTCCTCTAGCACTCCCCCAAGTTCCATGGATAGTCCAACTAACCCCCCAAAACCTGCTAACCTGCACACTCCAGCACTGCCGGTCCCACTCATCCCTGCACCGCCATCATCCCTATCCACTACCAAAACACCCCCCTTTCACCTTATCATAGCTTCTGTCCAGATTGAGCAGTGGCTCACCACTCTCTACTTCCTTTCTGTCTCCTGGTAACCTATCTTCCAGATTCCATCTCTGTGAATCTGCTCAGTATGCTTAGGTCATATCAGTGACATCATGTAATATTTGTCCTTTAGTGACTGGCTTACTTCACTCAACATAAGATCTTCCAGATTCATCCATTTTGTTGCATGTATCAAAACTTCACTCCTTACAACTGAATAATATTCCATTTTGCTTATTCATTCATCTGTTGATGGATACTTGGGTTGCTTCCAACTTTTGGCAATAGTGAATAATACCTCTATGAACATTGGTGTGCGTATATCTGTTAGTGTCCCTGTTTTCAATTCTCCTGGATATATAACTAGCAGTGGGATTGTGGATCATATGGCAATTCTATAGTTAGCTTCCTGAGGAACTACCAAACCCTCCTCCACAATGGCTGTACTATTGTACATTCCCACCACAGTGGATGAGTGTTCCCCTGTCCTCCACATCCTCTCCAACACTTGTAGTTTCCTGTTTTGTTTTTTTTTAAATAGCTGCCAGGCTAATAGGGGTAAGATGATATCTCATTGCAGTTTTTATTTGAATTTCCGTAATAGCTAGTAATGTTGAGCATCTTTTCATGTGCCTTTTAGTCATTTGTATTTCCTCTTTGGAAAAATGTCTATTTAAATCTCTTGCAAATGGGTTGTTTCTTTTTTTATTTTCAAGATATAGGATTTCTGTATATATGCTGGTTATTAGACCCTTAACAGGTAAGTGCTTCCCAAATATTTTCTCCCATTGAGTAGGCTGCCTTTTCATTGTCTTGACAAACTCCTTGGAAGCACAGAAGTTTTTATTTTGAGGAAGTTCCATTCATCTTATTTTTTTCTTCCATTGATTGCACTTTGGGTGTAAAGTTTATGAAACCATTTCCTGCTACAAGATCTTGTAGATGCTTCCCTACATTATCTTCTAGGAGCTTTATGGTCTTGGCTCGTATATTTACGTCTTTAATCCATCTTGAGTTAATATTTGTATAGGGCATGAGATGGTGATCCTCCCTCATTCTTTTGGATATGGATATCCAGTTCTCCCAGCATGATTTGTTAAAGAGGGTATTCTGTCCCAGCTGAGTGGACTTGGTGACCCTGTTGAATATCAGTTGGCCTATATGCGCGGGTCCATATTGGAACTCTCAGTTCAGTTCCATTGGCAGTATGTCTATCCTTGTGCCAATACCATGCAATTTTTTTTTATTAAATAGTTTTTTTTTAAGTTGACTCATTTATTTTGGCTTACATTATTATTTTAAAAAATTATTGTGGTAACACATATATGAAATAAAATCTGCCATTTTAACCATTTCTTAAAGGTTAGATTTTATTCCAGAAAGTGTATTTGCTGTTGATGTTTCTTACTTTCCGATGTTATCCTTTTTTTTTTTTTTTTTAGGAGGTACCAGGGATTGAATCCAGAACCTTATACATGGGAAGCAGGTGCTCAACTACTGAACTACACCTGCTCCCCTTAACCATTTCCCTGCCCCTGAGATGGTTCTCCTGTGTTTGCTCATTGTTTGCTTTTTTGATGGGGAGCTCGTTGTTTTTATTCATTTCTGCTGTTGTCTGTTCGCTTGTTGTTGTTGTTGTTGTTTTCTTCTTTAGGAGGCACTGGGAACCGAACCTCCCATGCAGTTTTGAGCATTGTGTCCTTGTAGTATGCTTTAAAGTCAGGTAGTGTGATTCCTCCAATTTAGTTTTTCATTTTCAGTATGTCTTTGGCTATTTGGAGTCCCTTGCCCTTCTAAATAAATTTCAAAATTTGCTTTTCCAGTTCATAAAAAATAATATAGTAATTTTTATGGGGACTGCATTAAATCTGTAAGTCACTTTGCATAGGTTAGACATCTTAATGATATTTAGTCTTCCAGTCTATTAACATGGAATATTATTCCATTTATTTAGGTCTTCTTTGATATCCTTTAACAATATTGTGTAGTTTCCTGTGTATAAGTCCTTTACATCCTTAGTTAACTTTATTCCTAGATTTTTTATTCTTTTAGTTGCTATTGTAAATTGAATTTTTTTCTTGATTTCCTCCTCAGATTACTCATTATCAGTATATAGAAATGCTACTGATTTTTACATGTTGATTTTATATACTGCCACTTTATTGAACTCATTTATCAGCTCTAGAAGCTTTGTTGTAGAATTTTCAGGACTTTGTATGTATAGGATCATGTCACCTGCAAATAGTGAATCTTTTACTTCTTCCTTTCCTATTTGGGTGCCTTTTATTTATTTTTCTTGCCTAAGTACTTGAGCAAGTACTTCTAATACAATGATAAATAAGAGTAGTGGCAGTGGGCATCCTTGTCTTGTTCCAAATCTCATAGAGAAAGCCTTTAGCTTTTCACCATTGAGTATGATGTTAGCTGTGGGTTTTTCATTTATACTCTATCATGTTGAGGAAGTTTCCTTCTACTCCTATCTTTCCATGTGTTTTTATCAAAGAAGGCTGTGTCTTGTCAAATGCTTTTTCTGCATCCATAGAGATGATACTGCTATTTTTTCTTTCATTCTGTTAATGTGGTACATTACATTGATTTATTTTCTTATGTTGCATTCCTGGGACAAAACCCACTTGACCATGGTGTATAATTCATTTGATGTGTTGTTGAATATGATTAGCAAGTATTTTGTTGAGGATTTTAATATCTAAGTTCATTAGAGAGACTAGTTTATAGTTTTCTAATGGCATCTTTTTTTTTTAAAGATTTATTTTTATTTATTTATATATCCCCCCTTGCTGCTTGCTCTTGCTGTGTTCATCTGCTTTGTGTTCTTCTGTGTCTGCTTGTCTCCCCCCGCTGCGTCATCCCGCCGAGTCAGCTTACTGCGTGGCAGCCTGCCCGCTCGCGGAGGCCTGCCTTCTCGCGGAGGCCTGCCTTCTCGAGGAGGCCCCGGGAACCGAACCCGGGGCCTCCCGTGTGGTAAACCAGAGCCCTACCAATTGAGATACAGCTGGTCCCCTCTAATGGCATCTTAATGTGGCTTTGGTATTAAGAGTGATGTTGGCATTGTAGAATGACTTAGGTAATGTTCACTCCACTTCGGTTTTTCAGAAGAGTTTAAGTAGGATTAGTTACAGTTCCTTCCAGAATGATTGAGAGAATTCATCCATGAAGCCATCTCATCCTGGGCTTTTCTTGGTTTGGAGGTGTTTATCTGTGAATATTTTGAATTCTTCCTCATTTTTGAATGCCAGCTTTGCTGGATACAGAATTCTTGGCTCTTGGCTGGCAGTGTTTTTTTTTTTTTTTTTTTAAAGATTTATTTTATTTTATTACATATCTCCCCTTCCCCCCGCTGCGGCAACACGCGGAGAGTGGTCACTGCGCAGGCGCGGCTTTCCCCGCTTGTGGGCGGTCTCTGCGTCCGTTCACGGCCGGCTTTCAGTTCGCGGGTGGCTGGCTGCGCTCCATCCGTGGGTGACCTGCCCTGCCCACGGCGGCTCCAGCCCGCCCATGGCGGCCCGCCATTCTCAAGGCGGTCTGCCCGCTAGGAGAGGTCCCCGGGAAACGAACCCAGGGCCTCCCATGTGGTATGCCGGCGCCCTATCCATTGGGCTATCGAGCCGGCCCGCAGTGTTTTCTTTTAACACCTTAACTATGTCATACCACTGCCTTCTTTCCTCCATGGTTTCAGATGAGAAATTGGCACTAATCTTACCCATCTTCCCTTATAAGTGATGGATCTATTTTCTCTTACTGCTTTCAGAATTCTCTCTCTGTCTTGAGCATTTGACAATCTGATAAGGATGTGTATCGGTGTAGATCTGTTAGGATTTATAGTGTTTGGAGTGTGCTGCACTTCCTGGACTTGTACATCCATGTCCTTCATAGGATTTGGGGAATTTTAATCCATTATTTCCTCCAACAATCCTGCCCCTCTTCCCTTCTCTTCACCATCTAGGATGCCTATAATGCATATGTTTATGTGTTTTTGTGTTGTCATTCAATTCCCCTAGTCTTTGCTGAATTTTTTCTATTTTTAAAAATCTATCTGTTTTACTATCTGTGCAATTTCAGATGCCCTATCATCAACATCACTAAAACTTTTTGTTGCCTGTTCAAATCTGCTAGTATGTGTTTCCAGCATATTTTTAATTTCTTGCATTGTTCCTTTCATCACCAAAAGATCTATTATCTTTTTATGCATGTTTACAATTTCTTTTCTATGTTTCCCCAGTGTTGTCTTAGTATCCTTCTTCTCTTCCTTCACTTTGTTAATTTGGTTCATACTTGTTTGGACATCTTTGATGAGTTGTTCCACATTCTGCATCTCCTCCTGCTTTTTAGTTTGTTCATTAGACTGGGCCATGTCTTCTTGTTTCTTAGTATGTCTTGTAATTTTTGCTGGTATTTAGGCATCTCTTTATCTTTATGGGATTATTGAGTCGGTTAGTTTCTTTTTCTACTCTAGGGTCTTGTTTCGTTTTGTTATGTGTTACGGCTCCTCTTTGTCACTTGATTCGACTAATTCTATATCCTTGTAGTTGTCCATGTTCCTCTGAAAAAATATTAAAACGGTAAAAGAAGAAAGAAACATGAAGAGAAAAGGAGTATAATAAAAAAAGGATGGAAAAGGAACCATAAAAGAGACAGGAAAAAAAATAAATAATAGAAACATAAAATAAGAAGGCATAAAAATAAAAAAGCTGGCCAAAAAAAAAATAAAAAAAAAAACAGGGAAAAAATTAAATAAAAGACTGGAAAGATGAGATGAGAAGAAAGAAAATCAAGACCAAACAAGAGAAGGTGGAATGGTGGAATGGAAAAAAGCCAAATGAAAAAAGAAAACAAATGAAGAAAAACCCAGAAGACACAGGCCTCTCTTTCAGGCCACTCCCAACTGCCTCAGGGTGTCAGTGCTCACCAATCAATCATCCTGCCACCTGCCCTCCACAGGTAGGGTACCCAGATGCAGAGAAAAAAAAAATTAAAAACCTTTAAATATTCTTAGTCTAAGTTCCCTGCCCTGAGGATGCTTGTCTTGCAGCTCCCCCTTCCCTAGAGATCTGCCTGGGTGCCTGACAACCCACAGATCACTCTCTGGTGCCCTTTTCTTCTGGGCCAGTTGGACACCTCACAGTTCACTGGCTGCCTCTCCCTGTCCCCCTTTCCTCTATGTGGGTTGGGCATCTGAAAGTTCACTTGCTGCCACTCCTGGCTCCCCACTTACCTGGGCTGTTGGGCACCTCTCAGACCACCCCCTCACTGACCCAGTTCCTCTGTCTCCCAGGACAGGTGGGTGTGACAACCCACCTGATCAGCTTCCTGGCTGGCCCCGCCCCGCTACGCCTACTACCCAGAGCTGCTTCAGCAAAGGCTGTTGTGTCTTTTTTCCTGGAAACAGCTGAGATCCAGTTTGCCCACTATCTCCTCTCCCTTGTACAGTTCTCTCCCCCTGATGCTTCTGGTCCCTACACCTGTTTTCCCCACAGCTTCTCCACCTTGAGAGCCTGCTGGGCACTGAGACATACCCCTGGTTGCCCAGGGGCTTTCCTTGCTCTTGGAGTCAACTGAGTGTTGGTCTTCCAGCCAAATCACTTCCCCAGCTTCCCTCTCTGAGCCAGCTGGTTGCTGACTTGCCTGCCCTATTTCCCATGGATTCCTTGTCCCCTGGCCAACTGGGTCCCCCTTCTCTGCCTGCCCTCTCTGATTGCCCCCATGGTCTCGTGGCTTCCCTTCTGCCAGGTAAATCTGCCTACCTTCCCACAGTTTCTGGAGGAGGAGTGCAGCCTGCTGTTCTCTACTCTACCAACTTGGATCTCCCATGTACCTATTCTTAATGTTTTCTGTTTCACCCCTATCCTTCCTCCCAATCTACTCTATATTCTTTCCTACCCTCTTGGGCTCTGAGAGGCTAACCTCTATGGATCATGTTGGGTTTGTAAAGGGAAGTTTCCAGCCAGGGGGTGGGATGGTGGAAGGAGAGTGAGGTAAGAACTTTGTGGTCTGCTGGTGTGGAGGAGACTCCCCTTGTCTACACTCTAGGTACTCCCAGGGTAACCTTTGGAAAGAACTTCCCCTTAACCCTTCAGTCCAAAGAATCAGTTTCTGGCTGTTGTTAGCCCAGTTGTGCTTTACCATTCCCTGTTTATTTCCCTGAACCCTATCCACGTCTTTGTAAATAATTTGTTTTCAAACCCCTTTAAACATTCCTTTGATGTGGCAACTTTCCCACATTGAGATGCCTTTTCAAAAAAGGAGAAGTAGTAGTTTATTATTCTTACTGGTAAACCTTTTTAAGCACATAAGTAGTGGGCCATCATTATGCTTCTTGTAAAACAATTTTGGAGACAACTTTGAATTCATATAAAAATACACTTAAATATTCTTAAGCTGCTGGAACAATTGTATGCTGTTGAGTGTGTGCATTTAAAAGCAGCTTTCCTGGGTAGAAGAAATCATCACAAAATATTTAGAAAGGGCAGTGACCTTTTGTAAAGACATCCCATTAAAATGTTTTACATTTTTACCTCGACTATCATTTTTCTCATTAAACAATATGCATTATTTATTAAAAAGGACATTCATGGGAACAGGCAGCAAATTGGCCTTTACATTAAACTTTTTAATGCTAAGCCTGTAATGAATATGCTGAATTACTATGTGTAAAATAATTCTCTCTCCTCTTTCTACCCATAGCTGAGAAAACTATAGAAGGCCCCAGTACTGCTGTGTATACAAGGACCATTTCTTTCTGAATGCTAAATTAATAAGAAAACTCCTTCTAATTCTGCTATCATCGGATACCTAAGCCTATCGGATGGAATTTATTTCTTGCAAAGCTGGTCTCTTCATTACAAATCTCTCAGTTTCTGTTTATGTGTGAATATTCTAAACTCACCCTCATTTTTGAACGACAGTCTTGCCATATATAAGGTTCTTGGTTGTCAATTTTTCTCTTTCAGTATTTTAAATGTATTATACCACTGCTTTCTTGCCTCCATGGTTTCTCATGAGAAATCAGCACTTACTCTTACTGCACATACCTAGTATGTCATGAATCTCTTTTTTCTTGCTGCTCTCAGGATTCTCTTTGTCTTTGGCATTTGACATTCTGATTAATATGTGTCTCAGAGTAGGTCTATTTGGATTTTTTCAAATAGGAGTACATTCTGCTTCTTGGATACAGATATCTATGTCCTTCAATAGGGCTGGCAAGTTTTCTTCCATTATTTCCTCAAATATTACTTCTGCCTCTTTTCTGCTCTCTTCTCCTTCTGGCATACCCATGACATGTATGTTTGCACATCTCTTGCCATCATTTAGTTCCCTGAGACCCTGTTCAATTTTTTTTCATTCTTTTCTTTATCTGTTATTTTTAATGTTTGCTTTCAGAGGCCCTGTCTTCAAGCCCACTGATCTTTTCTCTGCCTGTTCAAATCTGCTGGCATATGCCTCCAGTGTATTTTTAACTTCATTTATTGTGCCTTTCATTCCCATTAAGATCTGCTATTTTTCTAAGTATGCCTTCAAATTCTTTGTGCTCAGCTACTGTCTTCTTGATGTCCTTAATTTCTTTAGCCATCTCATTGAATTTATTAAGGAGATTTGTTTGAACATTCATGATTAGTTGTCTCAACTCCTTTATGTCATCTGGAGGCTTAGTTTTTTCTTTTCATTGGGCCATATCTTCCTGTTTCTTGGTATGGATTGTAATTTTTTGTTGGTGTTTACTAGGTGGCACTTTTTCTCTCTTTACTCTAGAGCTTTCTCTTTGATTGATTTTGTTCTTTAGCCCCTCCTTGATACTTGGTTTTACTTAATTTGGAACTTTATAGTGGCTTGTGTTTAGCCAATCTAAAATTTTCCTTTCTTTTTCACCTGTTTCTTGTCCTTTTTCCCTTGCTGGTTGCAGAATAGGCACCAAGGATGTGGTTGGCTTTGTAAGCCATGGAGGCTGAAATTGCCTGCATTGCAGCAGGAACTGATGAGGCTTCTCCCATCTTTTTCCTTTGGCAGGGGTAGGGATGGAGCCACAGCCATGTACAATAATCCACGCTGCGCAGTACCATCTGTAGTTGCCCAGAGAGACTGATGAAGCTCCATATCCCCCTTCCCGTCCTGGGGCAGGGATTGGGTCGCAGGTGTGGGCAGCAAACCAAGCTGTGTATACTGATAAAGTACTGACCCCCATCTCTCCTGCTAGGGGTAGGAATGGAGCCTCTGGTGTACCCAGAAAATTAGTCCATTCAGGCTGAAAGTGCCTGCAATTGTCCAGAGAGGTTGAGCATGCATTGTCCCACCTCTTGCCCTATCTAGGGTGGGGATGGAGCCAGAAATGTGTTCTACAATCCAGGCCATGTGGGATGAAAGTGCCTGCAGTTGCAAATCCTGTCCCCTGCTGTCCTATTGGGGGCAGGAATTGAGCCACAGATGTGTCCAGTAATCTGGTGCATGCAGGCTGGAGCTCCTTATTCTGCTACCATCTTGCAACCCATGTCCCACCTAACTCTTATTAGTGTAAAAGGTCACCCACCTTTCTACCTTTACTTCTTGCTTTTCTCTCCTCTTCTGCCTTCATATCCAGAACTGCTGCAGCCATAACAGATCTTTTTAAGTCCCTGAAAACCCCATATACTTACCCTTTACACACTTGCAGATACCACACCCTCTGTTTGAAAGACCACTGTCCTTACGTTTCTGCCTGAAAAACTTCTATTCATCCTTCAACATTCAAGAGAGGTAGTCATCCTAACCATTGTACTCAGACAACACTCTCTATTTACCTTTATCAATGCAATGATTTTTGTACTTGTCTTTCCTACTAGATAATATACTCTTGGGGTTCAAGACTCTCATGTAATTTTTGTTAGATTACCAATTCTTTGACATAGTTTAGGAGCTCACAGTAGGTGTACTTGGTCAATATTTATCCCATTTTATTCCATTTTTTTCTTACTATCTTGCTTTCCTATGCCTCAACTCACCCAAATAGTTCTCTACCATTATTGCAACCTTTGTCTGTGAAAACCTGCATGCTCTTATCTCAGTGAACCCTCATAACAACCCTAAGACTGATATGGTAATCCCCCTTTATAGATGAGAAAACGGAAACGTTTTAAGGGTGTTATAGGCTGAACAAGAGACCAGTACTTTACCCAGCCTTGATCGATTCTAGAAAGACTTCCCAAGGATGAGAACCTTGTAATAGCTTGAGGGAGCTATGGAAGTTGCTAGTGAAATGGCAGAGACCTTGGGAAAGTCACCCCAAGTTGCACATGCATGCATCAGAGGCCAAATTGCATAGGAAAGACTTTGTCAGCTTATCTAAAAGGTAGATCAGTGCCCGTTTTAGTGTCTTTGGCTGCTTAAGCAAATGCTGTGCAATGGGATAGCTTAAACAACGGTAATTTATTTGCTCAAGGTTTTGAGGCTAGGAAAAAGTTCAAATCAAGGCATCATCAAGATGATGCTTTCTTCCTGAACACTGGCATTCTGGGGCTGTCTGCTGGTGATTGTTGGTTCTGGGCTTCTTTGTCACATGGCAGTGCATATGGCAGCCTCTTCTGGCCTGTATCTTCTGAGTTCTATCGACCTTCAGCTTCTTGCTTCCTGTGGGTTTCTCTCTTTCTGTCTGGATATCATTCTGCTTATAAAGGATTCCAAGAATAGGATTAAGACCCATCGTGATTGGGTTGGGCCACAGTTTAACTGAATAACCTTATCAATAGGTCCTATTTACAGTGGATTCACACCCATAGGAATTGGTTAAGTTTAAGAAAATGTTTTCCTAGGGTACATAGTTCCAAACGACCTTATTGCCTATGTCCCCAGCTAGCCCCTGGATGGTACATACATGAGGTATATGCAGATAGTATTGCAAAGTCTCGGAAAACAGAACTAGCATTGAAACCACAATCCACAGAAGGCTGGTTGGAACTTGCACCCTGAACCCAATCAGTTTGATTGCCTGGTAAAACAAAAATATCATCATTCTCCACAGAATTAAAAAAATAACCCCAAGTCTCATAATACTCCAAATGCCCAGTGTATCATCCAAAATAATTTTGTACATGAAGAGCCAGGTAAATCTTAACTCCTGTGGGAAAGTACAATCAAGAAATGTCAATGCTGAGATGACAATGATGTTAGAATTATCTGACAAAGGCTTTAAATCAGCTATTACAAAAATGTTTCAACAATAAGTGATGAATCTTTGGAAATGAATGGAAAGATAGAAGGGGTTTGCAAAGAAATAGAAGATATAAAGAGGATTAAAATTTAGACTTCAGAACGGAAAAATATAATAAACAATACAAAAATCTCTCATGGGGTTGACTCAAATACAGATTGAAGATGGCAGAGGAAAGAGACAGTGAACTTGAATATAGATAGAAATTATCCAATCTAAACTAGAGAGAGAAAAAAAGATAGAAATAAAATAGACTTGTAGGACAATACTAAAAGGCATTGACATTCATATTATCAACTCCATAGAAGGAGAGGGGAAAGAGTGCAATGCAGAAAAAGGTAGTTGAAGAAATAATGGCTGAAAACTCCCCAAATTTTGTGAAAACATACAGATTCAAGAATCCCAGCAACCCTCATACAGGATAAACCCAAAGAAATTCATGCCCAATATATCATAATCAAACTGCTAAAAAATAAAATTTTAAAAATCTTAAAAGCTTCCAGAGAAAAATGATACATTATTTAGAGGGGAACAATGATATAAATAAATGTGAATGCCTCATCAGAAGCCATGGAGGCTAGAAGTAAGTGATAAAAGAAAAGCATTGTCTTCCCAGAATATGATATCCAGTGAAAATATATTTCAAGAATATAGGTAAAATAACCAGTGTTCTTCTTATAAAATAATTGTTGAAGGAAGTTACTCAAAGAGAAGGGAAATGACACCCAAAGGACACTTGGAACATCAGGAATGAAAGAAAAATAAATGGTAAATACCTGGGTACATATAATAAGCTATTTTTCTCCTCTTGGGTTTTAAGAAAATATTTTGACAGTTGAAGGTGAAAATTGAAATGTTTTCTGAGGGATTTTTTTTACTGTATTTATGTGAAATACATAATGATAACCAAAAGGGGGGTGGGGGTGGTGGAAGGTACTTACATGGTCGTAAGCTTACCACATTCTTCTTGAATTATTGGTCCTGAGTAGCTGTTGAAAAGTTAATATTTATATTGTAATTACTAGAGCAACCACAAAAATATGCAAAAAGATATTTTCAAAAAAATATAGATAATCATATGGAATACAAAAACTTTTCAAAGAAGGAGGAAAGAGGAATGATGAGCAGAGGGAATAAACAGAAAACAAATAGTAAACTGATTTATCTAAATTCAAACCTATCAAGAAATTACATTAAATGTAAAAGGTTGAAGCACACCAATTAAAAGACAGATTGCCAGAATGGACTCAAATATGACCCAACTAAGCTGTCTACATGAAATTCACTTCAAATATAAGAATATGACTAGGTTAAAAGTAAAAGGATGGAAACAATATACTATAAAAACACCAATAGAAAGAGCTAGAGTTGCCATAATAATATAAGATAAATTAGACTTCAGAGCAAATGAAATTATCAGGAATGAAGTGGAACATTACAATATGATAAAATGTTCAACTCACCAGGATTCTATAACAATCCTAAATGTCTCCACCTAACAGTAGAGCTTCAAAATGCACAAAGCAAAAAACTGACACAAATGAAAGGAGAAATACACAAATTCACAGTTACAGTGAAGACTTCAATAATCCTCTCATATAAATAGTAGACAGAAAATCATCGAGGGTATAGAAGAAATGAACGCCACCACGAACCAACTGAATCTAATTGACTTTTCTAGAACTAAACATCAAAAAAGAGAAAAAAGCAGCATAACATTATTTTCAAGATTTTTTGAAACATACAACAAAAGAGATCATATCCTGTGTCATAAAGCAATCCTCAGAAAATTTGAAAAATGAAATCACACAAAATATATTCTCTGGCCATAATATATTAATCTAGAAACCAATAACAGAAAGATAACAGGAAAACCTTCAAACACTTGGAAATTAAGCAATACTTTTCTAAATAACCCATAGGTCAAGGGAAATCTCAAGGGAAATTTGAACCAAAAGATGAACAAAACACAACAAAATTTAGGGGTTGCAGTAAGGCATGATTTAGAGGAGAAATTCATAGCATTAAATGATTAGAATATTTCTAAGTAGAAAGATTTCAAATAATTCACACTCTCTGTCAATTATTCCTTGGCAGTTTGATATTATTTTTGAATTCCAAAAAGTGATTATATTTGTAAACTGGTCTGTTCCTCTGGGTGTGATACCCCTTTGATTGTATTAAATTCAGAGGTCTCACTTTTTTTTTTTTAATTAAATCAATATTAGGGCTTTGATTCACCCATGTCATTAGGGTGACTCTGAGTTGAGTCCCTGCCCTGTTGTGGTGGGCTATATAAAGAGATGCTTAATCAAGGAGACAGAAGTAGATACACAAAGGAAGAGAGACAGCTCCACAGACATGGAAGAGGAACGAACTTTGATCCTGTAGCCCTAGGAAGAAACATGAGCCTGGTAGTCTACAGCTGACCTTGAAAGAGAACAGAGGAGTTGAACCCAGAAAGAAACGAATCCTCCAGCTTACAGCTGAGATTGGAAGAGGCTGGGCCCCGGGAGCCTGAAGAGGAAGAGTAAAACTGAGCCCTCGCAGACATCGCCCACCCATCTTGCTTCAACACATGACATTGAGGAAGTAACTTTGAGTTGGACTCTTTAGGGCCTTGTAACTGTAAGCTTCAACCCCAAATAAATACCCCTTATAAAAGCCAACTGATTTCTGTTACTTTGCATCAGCACCTCATTTGGCTGACTAATACATTCCTTCTTTAAGAAACTACAAGAATAAGATAAAAATTAACCTAAATCAAGCAGGAAGAAAGAAATAATAAAAATAGAAGGAACCAGTGAAATTTAAAATGGAAAATAATAGAGAAAAATCAATGAAACTGAAAGCTGGTTCTTTGAAAAATCAATAAAATTGGTAAAACTACCAAGACTGTCAAAGGAAAAGGAGATAAGGCACAAATTATTAATATCAGGAACAAAAGGGAGAATATCAGTATAGACATTAAAAGGATAATAAGAGAATGCTACAAACAACTCAATGAACATAAATCCAGCATTTTAATAGACCAATTTTTCAAAAACCACAAATTACCAAAGTTTATCCAAAGTGTAGTTGATAATCTGATTAGTCATACTTTTAAGGAATTTGAATTCATTGTTAAAAATCTTCTGAAAAAGAAACCTTCAGGCCCATTTCAGTTTCCTAGGCTGCTCAAGCAAGTACCATGAAATGGGTTGGGTTAAACAAAGGGAATTTATTAGCTCATGGTTTTTTTTTTTTTTTTTTTTTTTTTTTTTAACACTGTTTAAGGAATTTTTATTAAAGCAAGAATTTTATAATCCAAATGGTGTTTCCTTGCTCAGTTATCAATTCTGTTATCTAAAACAGAAGTGACATCCTGAGCTATTCCACAGTAAAGAATTACAAAATTAAAGAAAGGAATGCTTTAAATTTTTGTATTTTGCTGAAAATTCTTTTTCCCAGGGTCTATAAAACATTAATTTGTTTTATATTTTACTATTTTTTTTTTTAATCAATAAGTAATCTAAGAATGGCAAGTGTAAGAGCTGTGCCCAACCCTGTAATCAACCCCTATCAGCCAGCACCTCCTTCAGGCAGCTATCCCACAGACTCAAAACTGTGCTGCATATTATCCTCCTAGCCAAATTGCTCAAATAAGACCAAGTCCTCGCTGGACTGCTCAGGGTGCCAGACCTCATCCATTCCAAAGTATGGCTGTTGCTAGTCGCCTAGACCACCATTTAGTACTATACGACCAGCTTCTTCATGGGTTCCATGAGTCATGTCAACACAACGTATTGCTAATACATCAACACAGACAATGGGTCTATGTCCTGTGGCTGCTGCTGCTGCAGCTACTCCTATTGTCTGTACTGTTCCACAGTATAAATAGCTCATGATTTTGAGACTGGGAAAGTGTCCAAGTCAAGGAATCATCAAGGTGATCTTTTCTCAAAGACTGTGGCGGTCTGGGGCTGGCTGCTGGCAATCGCTAGTCCTTGACTCCTCTGTCACATGGCAATGTACATGGTGGCCTCTCTTGGCCTCTCCGTTCTCTT
The DNA here is from genome assembly GCA_004027955.1 of Chaetophractus vellerosus. Taxonomy (NCBI): domain Eukaryota; kingdom Metazoa; phylum Chordata; class Mammalia; order Cingulata; family Chlamyphoridae; genus Chaetophractus; species Chaetophractus vellerosus. The sequence goes on from PVKH010001796.1 coordinate 17,622, forward strand.
CCAGGTTCTGTTGAATTTCAGTTTCTGGCTGCTCCCTCTGGCTTTCTCTTTTTGTCTGAATTTCATTCTGCTTATAAAAGACTCCAGTAATAGGATTAAGGCCCATCCTGACTGAGGTTCAGTATTTCAAAATCAATCAATGTAATCTTCCATATTAACAGAAGAAAAACCACAAGAATATATTAATTGATACAGAAAACGTATTTGACCAAATTCAACTGCCCTTTAGGAAATAAAATTAAACCCATGATAAAGTCTCTCCGCAAACTAGGAATAGAAGGGAATTTCCTCAGCCTGACAAAGGGCATTTACAAAAACCTACAGCTAACATTATACTTAATGGTGACAGAGAAATACTTTCCATTTAAGATAGGGAACAAAGCGAGTATATCTACTTTCATCATGCCTATTTATCATTATACTAGAAATACTAGCCAGTGCAATCAGACAAGAAAAATAAATAAAAGTCTTCCGTGTTGGAAAGGAAGAAGTCAAACTGTTGCCTATTAACAGATGATATGAATGCTACATAGACAATCCCAAGAATTAAGAAGTGAGTTTGGCAAGTACACAGGTTAAAAATAAACATAAAGAATTCATAGTATTTCTACCTACCATCAATAAAAAATAGGAACCAAAAATAAAAATATACCATTTTTATCATAACTCCTACAAAATGAAATATTTAGGTATAAATCTGGCAAAACATATACAGGATAGATACACTGAAAATAAAAGATAAATCAATGAACAAAATAATTGGAGATACATATCATGTTCATGGATTGGAAAGGTCAACATATTCTTCCAATCAATAGCAAAAATGTCAGTTTTCCCCTAATCTACAGATTTAACAAAATTCCATTTGAAATTCCAGCGTGATTTATTTTGTAGATCTAGGCCAGCTGATTTTAAAATGTATATGGAAAGGCACATGATCTAGAATAGCCAAAACAATTTTGAAAACAAAAAAAGTTGGAGGAATTACTTCACTCAACTTTATGGCTTACTATATAGCTACAGTAATCAAGACAGTGTGAGACTGGCTAAGGGATTGTACCATAGATTAGTCCAGAAATATTCCAACACAAGTACATCCAGTTCATTTCTTTTTAAAAAGTGCAAAAGCAGTTCTTTGGAGAAAGGATACCTTTTCACCAAAGGGTTTTGGGACAATAGAATATCCCTATTAAAAAAATAAGCTGTGACTTAAACCTCACAGCTTATATAAGTATCAACTCATAGTGGATCATAGATCTAAATGTAGTTATGAAACTTTTAGAAGAAAACATGGGGGGATCTATTTCTCTGGGGTTAGGCAAAGAGTTCTTAGACATGACTCCAAAAGACAATCTATTAAAAAAATGACATATTGGACATCATCAAAATTAAAATCTTCTGTGAAAGATATTATTAAGGTAATATAAATTCAAACTACACCCTGGGAAAAATATTTTCAAATTGCTTATCCAAAAAAAGGCTTGTATCCTGAATACATAACCCTCAAAACTCAACAGAGAAAAGAAACAACCCAATTAAAAAATGGGCAAGCAGAGTGGGTGTAGCTCAGTGGTTGAGCACCTGCTTCTCATGTATGAGGTCCTGGGTTCAATCCCCGGTACCTCCTTAAAAAAGGGGCAAGCTCTCAAACAGACAATACTCCTAAGACGATATACCAAAGGCAAATATGTACGTGACAAGCCCTTTAGGAAATAAAATTAAACCCATGATGAGATACAGTATACCCATATTATAATGGCTAAAATTAAAGATATTGATTAGACCTTGTGTTAGTAAGAATGTGGAAGAAATAGAATTATGAGACATTACTGATTGGAATGCAAAATAATATGGCAATCACTCTGGGAAAGAGTTTTGAAAAACTTCAGCATATGATGTTAAATATACACTTACTGTGTGACCTAGCAATCTTCTCCTAGGTATTTACCCTAGGGAAATGAAAACTTATCTTCACAGGAAAAACAGTCCATGAATTTTTATAGCAGCTCTCCCCATAATCATCCCAAACTGGAAAGAATCCAAATGTCCTTCACCAGGTGAATGAATGAATAAATAAGCTGTGGTAAATCAATTCAATGGAATATTACTTAGCAATATAAAGTACAAACTATTGATAAATGCAACACCTTGCTTGAATCTCAAAGCATTATGACAAGTGAAAAAAGCCAGTCTCAAAAGGTCACAAACAGAATGGAGACAGGAATAACATTGTGGACATGCACAAAAGTAGTGGATATTAAAGCAGTAGCACCAACAGAAAGACCTGAAGACACATTTGGGGCTAATGCAAAAGGCCTTTGTTGGGAATAAGTGTTATATATTTCATATTGATAGAGAAGTCTGGTGCTGTGCCTCAACCAAGTTCTTTATAACTAAAAAAGAAGGGAGTTTTACCATGAAAGGTTTATTATTCTTGAAGACATTCAGGCATAAGCTGAAAAATCTTGTCCAGGTGTTTGTAGAAGTGATTACTTCAGAAAGTGTGATGTTGGATTAGATTTCTGAGGTACAATTCATCTGAGATTCTGTGAAATAACAAGAGTCAGATGAATGACAAAAGCATCTATTCTCCCAAGGTGAGGAACAATACTGCTAGGCTAAACTGTTACGTTATGTCTCTCAAAAGGAACGTGTGCACTCAAAATGATTTTAGAGATTGATCAATTTTGGACTCTGATCTACTCCAAGAATTTGAAGTTCTGAAAATTATCCCTCAGCAAAAGGTCAAGTGGAGAGAAAAAAATTACTCAATTCATTTAGTTTTAAATCTTTGTTGTAGATGTGCACATTTAATTTGAAAAGCATTTATGATGATTCTTATGTAATATTGTTGATTTATTTGTCCATCAAATTCCTTAACCAGATTTGGTCCATTAGTGGATAAAGGAGAGCTGGAAACCCTGAGGCTGTTTTCTAGTATGCTAATATAGAGCACCTACCAACTGGCTTCTAAAGTCAGTAGTGACTTCAAACAGTCCTTAGCCCCAGTTGTATAATTCAGTGGTTCTCAGAGTGGTTCCGGATCAGCAGCATCAGCTCCACCTGGGAGGTGGTTAGAAATGTAAATTCTTAGATTCCATCCCAGATCTACTGAATCAAAAACTCTGGGGATGTGGCCCAGCAATCTATATTTTAACAAGTCTTCCAGGTAATTCTGATTCAAGCTCAAGTTTGGCAACTATAGTACAATCAACTCTTCTGACTGACTTCAAGCAGTGACCTGGGCTCCCCTAAAAGTGATCTCAAGCCCTTGAGAATTCTCATCATGCTGTCACATGCTGGCTGCCTGGTCACAGAAGTTCCACCGCGCCTACTACTAACTTAATTCAAATATTCGGTTCAGAGAAATTAAAACTCCATCACAAATCTGTCCATTTCCTACTTATAAGCCATCTTGATTGGCAACTCAGAATCCCCAGAGCAGAAAGAAGGAATCCAAATACACACTGCTCTGAAGTTTCTTACATGATTAGCTCATTTTTAGCTCATTTAAGAAGGGGAGACTTCTTTGTAAATTATGTGTCTAGCTCTACCTTCCTTTCAGAACTTAATCATTACACTTTTGACACTCTTTTTAAAAAAATTTCCAATTGGTTTTTATTTTCTCATGGTACTTGCCTTACTGAATTTAAAACTTCATTGTCTTTTAATATCTCAACTAGTTGCCCTAATATGACTGTAGAAGTTTCTAGAAGCTAGACCCGTGCCTTCCAAGTAAAGCTTTCTGTTTGAAACTTGAATATGACATGTTTCCTTATCTTCTAAAGCACTGTTATAATTAAGGATTGATGAACCCTATTTCAGGCTGAGTTTGTTGAATATCTAATGTTTATTCAAACATCCTGGTTTCCATAAAAACTCTAAATGTGAGTTGCAAGCATTTTTTCCATTAACTTTTATATCCCTGCGTGCTTCAAGGGAAATATAGTTCGTGTGTTTCTGCTTTATTTACACTAACTCATCAGAATATTATTTTTCTAGAACTGTTTCTTATCCAAGTATCATGTACACCACAAAATAGAAACCAACCTGATGTTTAGAAAAGTTGATCCGTATTTAGTTTTGTTTCAGAACTTGGCCCCAAATACCTCATATTTAAAGATATAATAGATTAGCAGTACTCTTCTTAATATCCCAGAAAAATAGAACAGAAAAATATTTCCTTTGTACAATTGGATATAATATGTGCAGCATTATGAAGAACATAAGTGAAAATAAACCACAGATAGTACCAAAGTTATAGTTTCACTGATGGGAAGGCCTCATTTTCTAAAATGTCCATTTAGCACTGGAACTTAGGAAATTTGGAAAGAAACGAAATGCCTAGCTGCTGCCCTCTTGAAGGCTGCTTATGCAAATCTCTTAGGACAAGGAATTGTGTGAATGAATATTTAATGTCTGAATAAGATTAGACTTGAAAATATGACATTCTCTGTTACTGAGGATTAACAGAAATGTGTATACACACGGATGGTTCTTATTAATAATTAAGGTGTCTTTAGTAGTCAGGATCCATTCAGGAAAACAGACCTACTTCAAGTATTTCAACAGAGAGAGTTTAATATAGGGAACTCGTTAAATTGGAATACAAGACTCAAAAAGCAGAATGGGAAAATGAGGTAACACAGAGGTAATGACTACAGGAAGCAGCCACCACCCTGAAGGCCAGGGTATCAAAGGAAATAAGTTGGGGTTATCAAATATGGACGGTTGCAGGAGGGACCTTGTAGAGCTGGAACGTGGACCTCTGTGGAAGGGGTGGTCCTGTTTGGCAGCACTGGTACCTCTGAGTGCTGTTTGATGAGGCTGGTTCTGGGAGTGCTGAATGAAGCTGGATGGTAGAAACATTGCTGCTGCCAGGGGAAAGGCCCTATTGTGAGTTATGGTCCAATCTGGACCATTGAAACAATCTCTAGGTATTTATTGTCCTATGAGCAGAGATGCCACATAACTGTGTTTACCTCTTTCCTTTGCTTCATGTCTCTTAGAACTTCATTGTCCTCATTCATAAAATGGAATCAATAGTCTTTGCCCTGTTTATCTTGATGATGTATTTGGAAAATAAATGTTAATCGTTAATATACTTAGTAAAGGCTCAAGCACTGAATAAATTCATGGTATTGTTATTGTTCTTTTAAAAATATTACTGCAAAATACAATGTTGAAGTAACAAGAGAAATATAATACAAATATTGCTTATAATCCCATCTAATCAAGTAAATGATTTCATTTTTTTCACTAATTGTTTGGTTTTATTAATTTCCTGCTATTATTGTTATGTAAAATTTACAGTCCTGGAATTTTGTCTTAGAGTACATGAGTGGACTATTTCTCAATTTTCTAAAATAGATCCAAAATTTTTAAACACTTAGTTTTTGTTTTAAAGAAATAGATATACAGAAGGAAGGAACCAATTTTAAATAAAATCTGATTATTAAAAAATAGTGTTAAGGATGTTTTACAGCTGCAGATCATAACACTAAAAGGAAAGCATAGCCATGTTTATAAAATTGTTAACCAAAATATAATCCTTTTTCCTAATTATACTGCAGGTTAGAGTGAAAATATTTGTAGAATTAGAAATGGTTGTGGCACGTGATACAGAAATATTTTTATACTTCAAATTTTATAATATTTTATATTGAAATTGAACACTTGGTTTGTCATCCCATTAAGAAAAAAAAGTTGTCAGATAATTTTGGGGGAGGTATATGCTTTTGAGCATTGACAGTCCCTGAAAGTATGGATGGGTTTTATTCTCTGAAAAATAATGTATCCTCTTGATGCCCCTTTCAGTTTTGGATTTTCATTTAGTAAAATAATGTACAAATTCAGTGAAATATATATTACAAGAGAATCTTTTTTTCCAACTCTCTTCTAATCAGAAGTGACAGTGGGTGCCTCCTATATTCCCTATATTCATGATTTTTTTTTTACTATCTTCATCAAAATACATACTATTGGTATGTTATCTTCTGTAGAACTCAAGGTGTTTTATTCTCTAACCCTCTCTATCCCCATCACTAAAAGTGGGTGGCAATAGCCTATTTTCCCCTTGGGATATTGTTGGAATAGGCTGCCTTTATGTATACTATTTTCTTAGTCAATGAGCTTCGGAAGCCAAAAAGCTATCAGTCTGCTACTCGGTGACTTGCTTCAACACAAAAATACCCTTAGGGGAACCACAGTGACTGGTAGAGTAGACAGTATTGCTTCATGTTTAGACTTTTCCAGTGAAAATGAATTGGAAAGTTAGAGCTGTTGTAGCATGGGGGTGTTCCAGGGGGAGTGCCACGATCAATTGCAAAAGGAAAATGTGAATTTGAAATAGCTATTTGGTCTTCCCACTCCAATAACAGAAAATGTTAAAATTGTATCTAGCCTGACGTTTTCATGGTCACAATTGAATTTCAGTAGAAGTGGCTCACACAGTGTGGAAATATATGCAGAATCCTCATTCCATTGGCTCTTTAATGAATCCGAAGGAGTTGCAGAGCCAACATACTGTCCCTAGCAGGTGTATATGTATGTGTAGGTGTAGGTGTAGGTGTATGTATATGTGTATGTGTATATGTATATATATTCTCCCAAGCAAATGATTTCAGTGTGGGGGACATTATTCTGTCAATATAAGTGCCCTTGGAATGTCAGTGAAGTATTTTCTAATCCTCACCCCCTGCTCTAATTTTTTTAAAAGTGCCTTTACAAAGTGAAGAACAGTCTCTAATCTGGTTGCAATGACAGTATATAAGGTTTGAAAAAGCTGTCACAGCATCAATCAAATGTCAACTCTACAGAAACTTTATAATGTCAGTGAAAATTTACCCATTAATGCTCAAGATTTTCTGTCTGGGGGAGCCCTGGAAGTCACAGACATTCTCTATGGCACCAAATCACTGCAGCAAATGCCATTGAGGAGTAGTTTAGTGGTTGGGTCAGTTTCCAAACCTATGAAAAGTGATGTCATAATTTAAAAAAAGAGTTATTGAAATATTGCCTTCACCTGGGGAACATGAAAGAGATGTAAAAATATAAATTGTTTTTTAATAGATTGAAGGTAATCTTATAATCAAGAACACTATATATATTCTACATTCCTGCAGTTTTACATAAAAGATGTTTAACTCAGTATTAAATAATGGAGCTTTTGTGATACCAAAACTCTCCTTGAAACTGATCTTTTTTTTTTTCAATGGACAGATTTAGGAACTATGTAAATGTATTAGTTTGCTATGACTGCTATAACAATTACTAGAGATTGATTGGCTTAGAAAACAGGAATTAATATCTCACAGTTTGGGAAGCTAGAAGTCCAAAATCAAGGTATAAGTAGATAGTATACCATGTTTTCTTCGAAGTCTGTAGCGTTCTGGTGGTGCTTTGCTGTCAATCTATAGCTTAAGCTCTACCTTTGTCACATGATGATCTGTGTCCCCTTTCTCCTATTTACTTCTGCTCCCGTGTCCAAATTTCCTCTGCTTATAAGGACTCTAGTCATAAAGGGTTTAGGCCCACCCTGACTCAATTTGGCCTCATCTTACTAGGATCTTTGAAGGCCCTGTTTGCAAATGAATGCACATCCACAGATCCAGAGATTAGGACTTAAACATGACTTTGGGGGGAGCATGATTCAATCTTTAACAGTCAGTATTCATTTAAATTGAAATCAGCAAAATATAGTAGTTTTTATATACAAATCACTATCTTATGTTTTCAATATAATAAGAATAGCAGCTCCTTCTATGTGCTAGGCATTATTCTAAGGTGTTTGCATGTATTAGTTTGTTGCACTATCCCTACAAAAGTGGCCTATGATTAGCATCATTTTATAGAGAGTAAATTGAGGTGCTGGAAGGTTAAGTAACTTGCCTATGATCATACGAGTAAGTGGGATAGAACGTTTTAAGCCCAAGCTGTCTGGTACAATAATCACTGTATTATATTGTCTCTCATGCACTCTTTCCACCACCAAGACACTATATACTTCAATTGGTCTGAGGTAGGATATGAGCTTTAAAACTGTGAGTTTTCAGTTTTAAAGCTCCTCAAGTGTTTCTAATGTGCAGTGAAATTGAGACTCCCCTGGCTAGAGCATAGAGAAGTGGTAAAAAAATGAGTCTGGGCACCTGAGTGAATGGCCTTTAAAATCAGTCTCCCTAAAGAAGTTTGACCTTGATTTAGTAACCCCTGGAGGAAGTAATGGAATTTCAGAGAGGTACATGAGCAGAGCTTGTTTTGACAAGGTTAATCTGCTCAAGTACTTGGTTGCTAGTTATTTTGTGGAATCTTATGGTAGGTCGTGCAGCTGTAGTCGACTTTGATTTCATTTCTAATTCTAGGGAGAAGAGGCACTCCAAAGAGGGAAAGTTCTCACCAGAACAGGGAATTTAAATGTAATGCATTGGAGAGACCATAACCCAAGGAAGGGTAAGGGGGTCATGGCATGAACCAGAGTGGTGTTTTGGGAAAGTCAAGGAGAAAATAGTAAGTATGAGAAGCATAGACCAATCAAATCAGTTGATAAAATTCCATTATTATTTTTAAAAATATTAATTTGCATATTTAGTCGTTAAATTTATGGTAAATGTCTTACTTACATCAGCTTTCCTTGCTCTCAGAGTGCAATATTAGGTATCAGTATCTAAACTTCAGACAGGTCATCTTATCTGGGTCTTGTTTTTTTCATCTGTAAAGTATGACGTTTGGAGGATGTCGAAGAGCCTTTCAGCATCAACGTTCTGACTCTGGGGTTTTGTGTTTATTCCTCTGGATTGTGAAACCTACTACCCCAGTAGAGAGCTCCAGGGAAGTGTAAGGCCTGAGGAAGGAAGCTTTTTCAGAAGATAATGGTAGCACATTAGATTGGGCAATAATGGAAAATGGAATCCTCATTCTTCTTCTTATTGAGACAGGTACTGGTGATCCATCTTTTGCCCCTGCCATCCCCATATAGGTCATTCCTATTGTGAGGCTTCTCAAATAGTATCTGTCTGGGTATGAAATTTATGTTGAAGAAGCATTAATGCAAGCTTTTAATAAGATGAAGAACTTAACAGTATGCTGTTATCTGGGGATGATATATTTTATATACTCAAGACATGTTTAATTAGCTTTGCAAGAGTCAAATTGACTTGGGTAGTAATGAAGCTTTCTTTCCACCCTTTTCTACATTTTCTGCTATAATAATAGACAAGATATTCAAGAAATATCCTTTCAATTTTGTTATATTTGTAAATTGGCTTCTTTCTCTTTTTTCTCTGTTCCTGCAAAACTAATCTATTTTGAAAATCCAGTTCTTGCTAAAGATGGAGGAAAGAGATTAAGCTTATTGAGCAATATACAGTAGAACAAATAATAGAGATGATAGGTGCTAGAGCTCCTGAAATATTGAACATGCATCATTTTAAAGAAGAGTTACTAAATATTTAAAATATTTATATTGGAGCAGCACTCAAGAGTTTTATAACCTTTAATACTCACTCCCATTTTGCAGATGGTGATGCTGCCTTCTAACTTCAAGTTATTTGTTCAAGCCTTAAAGCTTTAAGTGTTGAAGCCAAGACTCAAAACAAATCTACTGACCCCACCTTGCCTCCTTCCAAATGGAAAGATTCATCTTTAATTTATGTAGGCCATTTCCTTACTTCATGAATTAAATAAAGGATAAAGTTGACTAACCCAGTGGTACTTCAGGGGACAGAAAAGGATTTGTCTCAAGTGGGTCCACCTGTTCAGAGCCAAGGAAGAAATATAGTGAGCATAATGATGATTTTGAATTTTATCTCACTGAAATATTTTCATACATGTGGCCTCAGTTATGCTCTTTTTAAACTTTATTTTTAAAGAGGTTTTAGTTTACAGAAAAGTTACATTGAAAATATAGGGGAGTCCTGTATACTTGGCCCCCTCCCTCTCTCACATTTTTCCCTATTAATAGCATCTTACATGAGTGTGGTACTTTTGTTAAAATTGATGGACAAATACTGAAGCATTGCTACTAACCATTGTCTATAGTTTACATTATGGTTTACTCTTTGCACGGTACAATTTTACAGGTTTTGACAAAATGTATAATGTCCTCTATGTGTCATTGCAAAATCATACAGAACAATTCCAGTGCCTTAAAAATGCCCTATGTTCCACCTGTTTTCCTTTCCACTCCCTTCAGAATCTCTGGTAGCCACTATCTTTAAATAGACCGTTATCGGATAAGTGGTTCACAAATATTTTCTCCCATTTAGTAGGCTGCCTTTTCACTTTCTTGACAAACTCCTTTGAAGCACAAAAGTTTTAATTTTGATGAGGTTCCATTTATCTATTTTCTCTTTCATTGATTGCATGTTGGGTGTAAAGTTTATGAAACCATTTCCTACTACAAGATCTCGTAGATGCTTCCCTACATTATCTTCTAGGAGCTTTATGGTCTTGGCTCGTATATTTAGGTCTTTGATTCATCTTGAGTTAATTGTTGTATAGGGCATAAGATGGTGATCCTCTCTTTTGGATATGGATATACTGTTCTCCCAGCACCATTTGTTGAAGAGACTATTCTGCCCCAGTTGAGTGGATTTGGTGCACTTGCCGATATCAGTTGGCAGTATATGTGTGGGTCTATGGCAGAACTCTTAAATTGGTTCCATTGGTCTATCCTTGTGCCAATACCATGCAGTGTTGACAACTGTAGCATGGTAGTATGCTTTAAAATTAGATCGTGTGCTTCTTCCAACTTGATTTTTCCTTTTCAAGATGTTTTTGGCTATTCAGTGCTCCTTATTCTTCTAAATAAATTTGATAATTGACTTTTCCAATTTAGCAAAAAATGCTATTGGAAATTTTATTGGGATTGTGTTGAATCTGTGAATCAATTTGAGTAGGATAGACATCTTAATGATATTTAATCTGCCAATCAATGAACATGGAATGTTCTTCCATTTATTTAGGTCTTTTTTGGTTTCCTTTAGCAATGTTGTTTAGTTTTCTGTGTAGAAGTTCTTTACATCCTTATATATTTGATTCTTTTAGTTGTTATTGTAAATAGATTTTTTTCTTTATTTCTTCCTCAGATTCCTCATTATTAGTGTACAGAAATGCTACTGATTTTTGTGTGTTGATCTTATATCCCACCATGTTACTGAACTTATCAGATCTAGAAGCTTTGTTGTAGGTTTTTCTAATATAGGATCGAGTAATCTGCAAATACTAAAAGTTTTACTTCTTCCTTTCCAATTTGGATGCATTTTATTTCTTTTTATTGCCTTAGTGCTTGAGCAAGTACTTCTAATACAATGTTAAATAAGAGTGGTGACAGTGGGCATCTTTGTCTTGTTCCAGATTTTAGAGGGAAAACCTTTAGCCTTTCACCACCGAGTATGATGTTAACTGTGGGTTTTTCATATATGTTCTTTATCATATCGAGGAAGTTTCCTTCTATCCTATCTTTTGAAGTGTTTTTATCAATAAAGGAAGCTGTATTTTGT
>PVKH010001797.1:0-14113 GCA_004027955.1 Chaetophractus vellerosus
CGGGCCGGAGCCGCCGTGGGCAGGGCAAAAAGCTGCCACGGACAGGCAAAAGCTGCCACGGGCAGGGCAGGTCGCCTGCAAATCGAGCGCAGCCAGCCACCCGCGAACTGAAAAGCCGGCCGTGATGGAAGCAGAAGCCGCCCACAAGCGGGGAAAGCCGCGCCTGCGCAGTGACCAAGTCTCGGCGCGTCGCCGCAACAGGGGGGAAGGGGAGATATGTAATAAAAATAAATAAATAAATCTTTAAAAAAAAAAAATAAACGCGTGGAGTTAAAACCTAGAATATAGGTTATTAGGAGATAAGAGGAGGGCTGTGAAGGAGTACTGGTGCTTAAGGTATGTAGAAGTTTTAATTAACTTGACTGTAAACGTATGGAAATGGATAGAGTTGATGGTAACACATTATAGTGAGTATCAGCTGGTTTATAAATTATTTATGGCTGAAAAGGGTAGTCTAGGGATGTAAATATCAATTGAAAGAAAGCTAGAGAATAATTTCAGGACTGAATAACACAGTAAACCCAGAGATGGATAAGAATTGTAGTTAATAGTACAAATGCAAGAATGTCCTTCTGTGATTTGGAATTGATTGATGTCACTATTGCAGGGTGGTGAGAATGTGGAGTAGCATGGGAAAAATATCATTAATGTAACCTATGGGCTATAGTTAACAGTAATACTGTAATATACTTGCATCAATACCAAAGATGTACTGTGTTAATAATAGGAGGGTATTGAAAAAATACGCCAAATGTATGCTATGGACCATAATTAGTGGTAATAGTCTGATTATATTATCCCATAATCTGTAGGGATTCGATAAATGGTAGCTATTAACATAGGCATCCAAATAAAGTTATTAAACAAATGAAAGAACAAAAACATTTTGCTAAAACAGTCATTCTAGGAACTGATCTTTTTTCTTTCTTTTTGATTGTATTTTTTAAATGAATATATTGTAAAATTGAAATTTTTTGGTTTACAGTTCTATGAATTTTAACACATGTATAAATTCCTGTAACCATTGCCACAATCAGGATACAGAACAGTTTCATCATCTCCCCCAAATCCCTTGTTCTAGCCCTTTGGAGTAACACACTCCCCTAACTCTGTATAACCACTGATCTGTACTCTGTCCCAGTGGTTTTGTCTTTTCAAGAAGACTAGCTTTACTAAGCACAATGCCTTTACCATACATTCAAGTTGTTTTTTGTATCAATAGTGTGTTCCTTCTTATTGCTGAGTAATATTCCATTGCATAGAAATAACAGTTTATCTATCCATTTACCCACTGAAGGACATTTATTTTGTTCCCAGTTTTGGATAGCTTCTACAAATATTTGTGTATAGGTTTTCTCTGTGAACATAAATTTTCATTTCTCTAGGGTAACAACCAGGAATGGGATTGCTGAATAGAATGGTAAGTGTATGTTTATCTTTAGGAGAAACCCTGGCAGATGTTGGCAGCTGTCTTGCTCCAACACGTGGCCATAGACTTTGGTGAGGGAAGTAACTTATGCTTTATGGCCTGGTAACTGTGGGCTTCTACCCCAAATAAATACCCTTTATAAAAACCAACTGATTTCTGGTATTTTGCATCAGCACCCCTTTGGCTGACTAATACAGTTAGGCTTAGGACTAGGGTGTTTGCCCAAGTTTCCTATTACAAATTCTGCAAGACAGTTGTTATTATACCCATTTTGCAGAAGCGGAAATTGTGGCACAGAGCATTAAATGACTTTCCCAAGTCAGATACTAATTGGGAAAAATCTTATTTTATAGACGATAGTTGGGATTACACAAACTTTACCAATACAGACTGCAGTCATTGGAGTAGCAGTTCTCAAAAGTGTAGTGCAGTGGCTGTAAACACTAGAGTCACCTGGGGAGCTTGTATAAAATGATTATTCCTAGGCTTCTGACCTATTGAGTCAGTTTCCAATTTCCTCTTGTATAAAATGGGGTAATCGTTGTACCTACCTGCTCTTCATGTTTTCAAGATTAAATGAGATAATACGTGTAAAGCATGTACTGGTGCCTGATATGTAGTAAGCATGCTACAGAGAAATTTTATCTATTGTTATTTTCACTCTAAACTGAACAGAAAGGGACTTTAGAATTCATTTAATCTTACTCCTTCATTCTACAGTTGAGGAAACTGAGACCTTTATAAGTTATTTGCCCAAGATCACTTACAGTCAAACCTGGTGTTGTTGATGTTTCTCCTTTTAATGTTATTTTCTCTTTAAAATGAAATATTTCTCTTGTAGTAGGACCTCCAGTAGGTGTTGATGGGGGTAGTAATTTCAAATTATTTTGAATTCTAGCTTTTTGTTTTTCAATAATATTTTATTTTTTTTCTTTTATTATCCTACACAGTTTTGTTAGAAAAATGGTTGCTTAAATTCTCTTTTTCATAAGGCTCTTGAATCATATACATGTATGGATACTTGATTCTACTACTTTAGCAGTTGCAAAGCATTTACTCTGTGAAAAAGAAGAGCCACAATAACTGTACACAAAGTGCAAAGAATATAACCTATAGAATCTATTCGCTGCAAATATTCCAGGTGTAGCTGAGACAAAGAACATACACTTTGTAGTCCTGAACTGGTTTATTCATGCAAAACCATTCAGCTTTGCAACCAACAGAAAGTGTTTGTTAAAATCTCTTATCTGGGATGAACCTTTCTATATAGCTTTTAAATCCAAATATCAATTGGAATGTATAGCTGTGGCTATCTAATTATTATTTATTAGGAGGTTGAAATTAGGATTTCATTTTGAAAGTCAGGACTAGCCAATCATAGAGAACAAACCTTCCTATTCTCAAGAGCTCTTTCAGAGTTCTATCTCAAAATGACAGCCTTCTGTTAAGAAAGGAATTAACAAACACTTGCTCACTCACTTCCTCACTCTTCACTTTGGAGAGACTATCCATTATACATTCACGTGCTTTCTTTTTAACCACAGAGCATAGATTAACTGGTAAAATGCTTGGTCGGTGTTTTAGTCCAACAAAAATTGTTTCAGTGCCTTCCATGTGCCAAGCTCTGGCCAGCCTACAGTGGGTAACAGTTTCTTCCCTGAGGAAGCATGAAACTTATCTCCAAAGATAAAAACTAAGTACATGAAGCAATTAGAGGGCAGTTAGGTCCAAAACAGGAAGATATGGTCCAAGTACGTGTGAAACACAAAGAAGTTAAGAGAGCAAGAGAGGAGGGTAGGCTAGAAGAGTCTGAAGGGGAGATGTGCTTTGAATCAGGCTCTGGGTAACTAGGAGAGAGACAGTCCTTGCCTAAGAGTCGCTGGATGTCTCAAGAGAGGCACTTACGTGAGTGGTTAAGAGCTTGGTAAGTGAGAAATGAGAAGTAATTCAGTAAGGCAAGAAGAAGGTATTCATGGAAGGAAGGGAGGTGAGAAGTGACTAAATATGTCCTTTAGAGTCACCTCTTGAGGGTACGTCTATGCTTTGCTGTACAGTTTGAACCTAAAACCTTGGGCAATGAGTTTTCATCATATTCTTTAAGAAGGAAATTGATATGATTAGATTTTTAAGTTAGGAAACTAATTCTGTTGGCCATGGTATTTGCTCATTCATATCTTTGTGATAATACTTATTGTGTTGTTGTGATTTAGCTGTTCTTTACTTTTTTTAGTACAGTTCTTTTCAAAGTGTGATCTTTTGAGCACACATTTGTTAAAAATACAGATTTATGGTCTTCCAGGTAGGTCAGAGTCTGTGTTTTGGCAAGTTTCTTACATAACAAGTGATTTCTGTGTGTCCTAAAATTTGAGAACTACTGGTTTAGTGGAAAGAACAGAGGCTTTAGAAACAGACCCAAATATAAAACCTAACCAGTCCCTTATGAGCTAGCTATACACTTTGGGAATGTTACTTAGCCAGTTTGAGTCTCGGTTTCCCCCTGTAAGGTGAAAATAATAATACTCCATTGGGGTATTGTAGGGATGAAAAGAACAGCATAAGTAAGACAACTAACCCATAATAGCTCCCCAATATATATTGCCTTTCTTTCCAGGTTTATACATCTATCTCCCCTAACTAGTAAGAGAAGGAAATTGTGTCTTACTTATCTTATTATATCCAGTTCCTAACACAAGGGCTAACATACAGTAGGTGTGCGGTAAATATTTCGTAAATGTACAAGTAAATGAATGAATTTTATGGGCAGGTTCTAGAAGTTGAGAGACCTAATAAGAGGCAGGTGCCATAATCCAAGCAAAGCATCATGCTTGAAATGTGCAGGATCCATCCCAGGTAACCAGGCAGAGAGGCAGATTCTCTCTGGATTGATTTATCCTTAACATAAACTTTACAAGTTAGCCACCTTCCTCTAAAGCAGACACTGAGACAGCAATCCATCATTCAAAATCCTGCCACTAAAGACATTAACTAACCAGTCCTAAATCCAGGTTTTCAACTCACTTCCACATACTGCTTCTATCCAGATGAAAAAGAATCTTTTCTAAACATCTCCACCGGAAATTCCGGAGATTTATATTCCAGCAAAGCAAGACAGTCTCAGTTGGGACTTGGAATTGTTTGCTACTTGTGAATTCATCTCTCTGTTTTCGTTGGCCAACAATAGACTGTCTTAAAATTTCTCTATTTAAAACGGTTGATAATTGAAGTTTTGGGTTTTTTTTTGTTTTTTGTGGTTTTTTTAAGGAGGTACTGGGGATTGAACCCAGGACCTCATACATGGGAAGAAGGCGCTCAACCACTGAGATGCTTCCACTCCCCAATGAGAGTGGGGTTTTTTCCCTTTGTTTGCTTGTTTGTTTGGTTTTGTTTTTTTTTGTTTTTGTTTTTTTTTTGTTAGGAAATACTGGAGAACAAACCTGGGACTTCATACATGGGAAACAGGCACTCAACCATTTGAGCTACATCCACTCCCCTGGAGTTTTTTAAATAACCAGTTATCCCAACATTTAGGCTGTCTTTTCATACAATAGATAGTAACCTCAAAGAACATTGAGCAAAAGAGGATGTGGCTCAGGCAGCTGGGCTCCTGCCTAATGGGAGGTCCTGGGTTCGGTTCCTGGTACCTTCTAAAGAAGACAAGACAGCAAGCTGATGCGAAAGGCTGGCGCAGCGAGCTGACACAAGATGATGCAACCAAAAGACAGCAAGGAAACACAATGGGAGACACAACAAACAGGGAGTGGAGGTGGCTCAAGCAATTAGGCACCTCCCTTCCACATGGGAGGCCCCAGGTTCGGTTCCCGGTGCCTCTTAAAAAAAGAAAAAAAGATGAGCAGTGGATGCAAACAGTGGCGGGGGGCCGGGGGTGGTGGGGCAGAGATAAATAAAAATAAATAAATCTCTTTTTTTTTTTTTTAAAGAAAATTTAACATCAAGTTCACCATAATCCTTGTCTTACTAATATCTTTGGAGGTAAGACAGCCAAATATTCATTGTCCATTTTTTTAAATTCTACCAAGTACCAGGCAATTCTTGGAACTAGTGATACAGCGTTAAACAAGGCAAAGTCTTTTCAATTTGCTAAAGGACTGAAGAGGGAAACAGACACATAAACCGATGGTGACAATTCTATAGGATAATGCTGGGACAGAAGTGCATATCCATTCCTTACTAGCTTGTTCTTCTCTATGGAGAGTCCATTGGTGATGAAATGTACTGAATCTATACTGTTTTTCCTATTCAATTCATTCAGCAAGGAAAAACAGATTATTCCTTTTTTCTTTAAAGATTTATTTTATTTATTTATGCCCTCACCCCCATCCCTACCCCCCGCAATTTGCGCTTACTATCTGCTCTCTGTGTCCTTTCACTGTGTGCTCTCTGTGTCTGCTCATCTCCTCTTTAGGAGACACCGGAAACCGAACCTGGGACCTCCCATTGGGAGAGAGGGACTCAATCACTTGAACCACCCCAGCTCCCTGCTTTGTTGTGTCTCCCATTGTCTTTCCTCTGTGTCTCCTTATTGTGCCATCTTGTTGCAACAGCTCACCGCACTTACCCATCACGCCAGCTCACTGTCTTGCTGGTCTTTTCCAGGAGGCACCAGGACCTCCCGTGTAGTAGGCAGGAGCTCAATCACTTGAGCCACATCCTCTTCCCTGGGTTATTCCTTGAATCCAAAAAATAATCATTCCATGGCTATTCTCTGTACTGACCCAAGGACTATATTTGCACTGTTTGGAGGAAGGAAATTTAGAGGTGGGGAAACAGAATAAGAATGTGGATTGAAAAGAAGTAAAATTCCCAGAAAGCCTACATCCTAACAAGCTGTGTGACCCTGGGAATATCACTTACTCTCTCTGAGTCTCAGTTTCCTCATTTCAAAAGGGGGATAAAAGTCCCTTCCTGGCCAACCTAATTATTGTGAGGATCACATGTGAAAGTGCTTTATAAACTTGGAAATATAAGTCTTTAAAGGATTGAAAGGCTTAGATGAAAATATAGGAAGAGGGATATTCATTAATACTTGGTACTTTTTCCTTTCTAAGTACTTAGTTAATGGTAGCTTTGATGAGATAAAGAAAGGAGAACTTATTACAGAATAGAAACCACCGTGATAAATTAGGCCAAGAACCAGGAAATTCATTCTCATCACAGAGTGGATGAGGTCTTCTAAGTTGTTACTGATCCCATGAACAGAAATGATCATTCCTTCGTAGACTAGAAATCCTTAACATATTTCAGACCACTGTCTCACCTTGTGTTCCTCCATTTTATCCTCACAACCTAGGCCACCCTGAATTGTAGCAAACCCAGGGCTTTGCCCTGGGCCTCCACCCTTCCCCACCACCCCTCACCAACTCACCCACCCCCACCCTACCCCTTCCCATACTGCGTGATTACAAGAAGGCAGGCTAAGCACTTATGGAACAAGCAGAGTAGGTTCACCAAGATAGATAAATATTGAAAAAAAGAGAGACTTTTTGAATTTTGATATTTTAAAAAAAAAAGCAAATAGTTGAGAAAAATCAGAATTTTGTCAGACTTCTGAAACTTATTTTACAGTTTAGTCATACTTTCCTTCTAAATTATATATGGCACATAATATTTTCTGTGCTTGGAACTTCTAATGTTCTTATTTTTAGCCCTGGGTACACTTCTCAGAGCCCTGGGACATAGACTTAGGTGTGGGGTGCAGCAGTCAGCCAGAATACAATGGGAAGATGCTTCAGAGACCTGAGGCTCATGTTCATGTAATTGTTCATGAGCTATCCCCTGTTTCCCCTCCTCTCCCATTGCCATTTTACCTATGGAAAAATGATACTATTCGTGATAGTGATTTTCCCTAGCCCTGTCCCTTCTAAAGTCAGTCCTTAGGATAAATTCAGAGAAATTAAACTGTTTTCCTAGGGTCACACATCTAGTTATTAGAAGGAAGAGAATTAATATTATTAGAATAACATTTATCATATGACTGCTACAGTCCTAGATACTATGCTACATGATATATACTTATTTAATTTCATCCTCCCAGTGATCCAGCAAGGAAGTATTTTTTCCATTTTAAGAGCTAAAATTGATCAACGTTCAAAGAGGTTAAGTAGGTTGCCCAGTGGCACAGATTCTAAGTGGTAGACCAGTCTGTCTGTTTTCGAAGCCCATGGCCTTTTTCCCTGTACTGTTCTTGCCCCCAAAATGGAGCCAATAAAAGAATCTATCCAAGTCTTTTGTCTGGAGAATGAATGCCCTGGTCCCAGTACACCATACCACCAAGAAGCCTTCTTTTGAATATCAATTTAACACATCTTTTCAAGAAGTTCCCTCATCATTTATACTTAAAGTGCAAAAAGATGAAAATATTCCTCTCATTTTTCCTCTGCAGAGAGCATTGTTGTTGATTAATTTTTGGTTCAACAGCCATCAAGACAGGGGCTCATGTGACCTCCCTGTAAGTCTGACACTTTTTTTTAGGTAAAATTCAGATAAAATAAAATTAACTATTTTAAAGTTCACAATTCAGTGGCATTTAGTATATTCACAATGTTGTACAACCATCACCTCTCTCTAGTTCCAAAGCATTTTCATCACCCCCAAAGGAGATCCTGTACTCATTAAGCAATTACTCCCCATTCTCCTTCCCCCTACCCCAGCCCCTGGCAACCACTAGTTTGCTTTCTGTCTCTATGGATTTACCTCTTCTGGATATTTCATATAGATGGAATCATATACTATATGAACTTCTGTGTCTGGCTTCTTTCACTTAGCATAATATTTTCAAGGTTCATCCAAATTGTAGCATGTATCAGTGTTACATTCTTTTTTAATGGCTGAATAATATTCCATTGTATGGATAATACCACAGTTCATCTGTTGATGGACATTTGGGTTTTTTCCATCTTTTGTCTATTGTGAATAGTTATGCTCTGAACTTTCATGTGCAAGTATTTATTTGAATACCTGTTTTCAGTTCTTTAAGGCGTATACCTAGAAGTGGAATTGCTGGGTGGTATGGTAGGTTGAATTGTGTACCCAGTTTGGACATGTTCTTGGTCTTGGGCTGCATTCTTGTGGGTGTGCACCCATTGTAAATAAGATCTCTTCAAGATGTTATTTTAGTTAAGGTATAGTCCAAGCAAATCAGGTTGGGCTTTAATGTGGATTACTGGAGTCCTTTATAAGCAAAGTGAAATCAGACAGAGAAAGAAGCCATGGAAGAAGCAAGAAGGTGGAAGTCATGGGAACCTGGAGGAGAAAAGAGAAGATGCTGACATGTGCATTGCCAGGTGATAGAAAAGCCAAGGAATCCAAAGATTGCCAGACTGACAGAAGATACTGACCCCAGGAAGAAGCAAGCCTTCTAGCCTCTGAAATCATTATCCAGTAAATTTCTGTTGTTAAGCCAACCCACTGTGTGGTATTTGTTTTAGCAGCTAGGAAACTAAAAACTAGGTCATATGGTAATTCTGTGTTTCATTTTTTGAGGAACCACCAAACTGTTTTCCACAAAAACTCAACCAATTTACATTCCTGCCAGCAATGTACAAAGGTTCCAATTTCTCCACATTCTCACCAACTCTTATTATTTTCTGTTGTTTTTTAAAAATTATTATTATAGCCATCCTGGTGGGTGTGCAGTGGTATCTCATTGTGGTTTTGATTTTTTTATTTCCCTAGTGGTAATGTACCCTACATAAGAAGATCATTTTTCTCAATATTTTTCTCCTTCCCAATCCTGTCTAGTATCATTGCTCTCAAGGCTTCCAACCATTTTATAAGGCTTGGAACTGGAGACAGGGATAATAACAGTAATGGCAGCAAGAAGAAAGCAAAATAAGAAAGCATTTACATTGCAAAGGATACTGTCACTTTTGAGACCAATGATGGTTTCTAGAACAGATACCTTAGCTCCCTTTCCCTTTCTTTTTTCAAATATGGGTACCTCATTCCTCTCACTGTTTTTCCCTCCCCCCCCCCCCCTCAATTTTGCAAGGGATAAATAAGATAATGTGTAAATTGATTAGAAGAGTGCCTGGCATACAGTAAGCATTCACTAAGTGTTAACTATTGTCCACCAAGTGCCAACCATATGTTACCTTATGCGGAAATTCAGAGGTTAATGAAACAGTATCTTGCCCTCTAAGAGCTCACCTTCCAGTGAGAAAGACAAATATGTAAATATATAAATGTAATAATACAGTGTGACAGAGCACAGAAGAGAAGCTATTCAACTCAGGAGCAGGAGTTAGGAAGTATACCTATGAGTACCTAAGATGATGCTTAGGTTGGGACCTGAAAAATGAGTGTGATTTTGCCTGAAGGAGAAGGAATAAAAAGTATTCCAAGTGATGGATACACGGTGAACAAAGGCAGAGAGGCATACTAAAGCCAAGTCTATTCAGGGAGCTGTGAGACGGCTTGTGTGGCCAGAGCATAGGGGAGATGGAAGGGGAGATGGGCAATGAAGCTGATAAAGTATGTGAAGGCACAGTACTAAGAAGTTTGGACTTTATCCTGAAGGTGTGGGGAAATCACTGAAAATTAGAAAGGAGAAAAGTATGATGACGTGATTTTTATTTTAAAATGGTAATTCTTTTACTTACACTGACTATGCTTTCTACAATAGGAATTTGATAAGAGCAGTACATATTTATAAAATCTCCATAAAAAGAAAAAAATCCTCAGTCCCTTTCTATTATAAGAAATTTAAAACACTTTTTAAAGTAGGGGCTAGTTTAACATTTTTCTATTTCCCACAGCACCTGGCCCAGTGCATTGACTCATAGTAAGTGGTTAATAGAGTCGTTGTCTAAAACTAAGCTCAGATACCAAGTGATTCAGAACAAAAACTTCCATACCTAAGACTTCCAAGATAGGTGATTTTTTTTTAATGTTCCTAGAGTTGGAAATTATTCTTCCACTTGCCCTAGACACCTAGAAACCTGGCAAAGTATTTATTTCTCTTTTTTAATGTTTAATCAAATTAGTTTCACCTGTGGTATAAGTCGCTTTCAATATCTTCCATTATTAGCCCACGTAAAATTTGAAATTTTCTCCTGTGAGACCTTTGACTATAAATCTTTCACACTAAAGTAATGTCAGAACTAAGTTATAGCTTCTGATTTTTTTTGGCAGGGGGAGGAGGGTAATGAACAAATTAGTTACCCTTTTTATCTGACTTTTCCTTTTGCTAAAACTTCCCTAGACTTTCATGAACTTAAAATCCCATTAGAATTTTGTTCCCTACTTACTAAAAGTTGAAAGTTAAAAAAAGTTAAAACCAACATTTATAATTATTTTAAAGGGTTGACAAACTTTTTCTGTAAAAAAAAAAAAAAACAAATAGTAAATATTACGACCAAGTAATATTCTAGTCTGTGTATATATCACATTTTCTTTATCCATTCATTGGTTGATGGACACTTGGATTGCTTCCACCTTTTGGCTGTTATGAATAAAGCTGCTATGAACATTGGTATGCAAATATCTGTTTGAGCCCCTGCTTTCAAATCTTTGGGGTATATACCTAGAAGTGGGATTACCCATTGCCATTCTATAACATTATCCTAGGAATGCAAGGTTGGTTTAACATATGAAAATCAATCAATGTAATTCACCATATTAACATGCTAAAATGGTAAAACCATATCATCATCTCATAGATGCAGAAAAGGATTGAACAAAAGCTAATCCATTCTGATAAAAAAAAACTTGCAGTAAAACAGGAATAGAGATGAACTTCCTCAGCCTGATAAAGGACATCTGTGAAAAACCTACAGCTAATATCTTGCTTACTGATGAAAGACCTAATGCTTTCCTGCTAAGTTCAGGCAAAATGCAGAAAATTCTGTTCTTATCACGTTTTTTGCTTGTTATCTGTTTGGTTCCACTCCCTACTTGTTTTTGTTTTTACTTATTGTCTGCTCCTTGTTTGTTTGTTTCTTTTAGGTAGCAAGATATCATCACTCACATTTCTAATATTGGTAATTTGTGTCATCTTTCTTTTTCTCCTTTGTCAATTTAGATAGAAGTTTATCAATTTAATTTTTTTCTCCAAAAAAAAGCTTTTAGTTTCATTGATTTTCTTTATTGTATTTCTGTTTTCTAGTTTGTTGATTTTCGTTCTGAGCTGCTGCTTATTTGGAATTTATTTGTTCTCTTTTCTCTCTCTAGTTTCTTAAGGTATAGAAGCTGAAGTCATTGACTTGAGACCTTTCTCCTTTTCTAACATAATCATTTAATATTATAGATTTCCCTCTAAGTACTTCTTCAACTGTATTCCAATGCTTTTATGTACATTTTCATTTTAATTTAATTCAACATTTTCTAATTTTCCTATTGATTTTTTCTTTGCTCCATGGCTTCTTGAAATAAATGTGTTATTTAGTTTCCAAAAACTCCTTCCTTCCTTCTTTCTTTCCTACCTCCCTCACTCCTTCATTTTTCAGTAATAGTTTTAACACTTTGTTATGTTTTATCTAGCCTCCCCAATTATGTACTTTGAGACAATTTCAGGTTATCGTGGTCCATATCTCTTTAGCAATGTATACTAGGGTCATTTCCCAGTTTATAAGGTCCTACTTATCAGGACAAAGGACAGGGTGTGCATTCTAACCTAGCAGTCAGAAGAACAAATAAATGTCATTGGGAGAGGGAGGTATGTGGACACTACTGAAGGATAACAAGTTATACCTAAGTTCCATTTTTGTTTGAGTTCTTCATTTAGGAACCATTTGATAGCTCATAAAATGTTTTCAAATATGGACATTATTCTTCATGGGTTTTAGTGAAATATGATTCATTGCTACCGTCTCATAGATAAAGACTATACTGATTCATCTAGTGTGCCACATTAGGGGGAAAAAGTGAGAAAGACTTGTTTTGAATTCTAATTCCCCCACTTCTTAACAAGTCATCATAATATTCAGGACAGAAAATACACTTAAATAAAAATTACTAGTTGGAGGAATGCTTAGACATTCCAGAACTTCTAGTATTTGACAGTGGGCTCTATAATTCCATTTATTCATCCAACAAATATGTGTTGAATTCTTACTATGTACGATAGTACCATGCTTTGGGAGATACAAAGACAAATAAAATACAGTTCTTCCCCTCTGGGAACTTAGCACCCCAGAAGAGAGCAATGAAACAAATAGACAAATGAGTATAGCACAAAGCAGTATGAGTGTAGCAACACATATGGTATAGATGAAAGGCTCCAGTGGGGGCTATCACTTGGTTCTGAGCAATGCAGCTTCTCATTTTGGTGTGACAAGTAGTGTTTCAATACCAAGTTACCCATGCCATAGCCCAGACACCAGCTGAGATCTATTCCTGAACCTGATCATCCAGCTGTTTCACCTCCACACAATCAACATATATTTCTAGTCACTTTGATGTCTCCTCTCAGAATTTAACATAAGGGCAGTATTTGTAGGCCACAGGAGAAGATCCAGGAGATACATTGACAAGTTATGAGAACAGATTTATACATGAAGTGTTAACCACAACACCTGGAAATTTCTAAAAAAGTGTAATCATACAGAATAATATAAAGAAAATGCCAAAGCAGTTGTATTAGCTTCCTAGGCCTGTCATAACAAATATCACAAACTCAGTGGCTTAAAACAACAGAAATATATTCTCTCACTGTTCCAAAGGCTGAAAGTCTGAAATCAAGGTGTCAGTAGGGCCATGCTCCCTCTAAGGTCCTAAAGGAAGAGATCTTCCTCACCTCTTCCTAGCCTCTTGTTGACTCCGACAATCCTTGATGTTCCTTGGCTTGTAGCTACATCACTCCAATTTCTGTCTCCATCTCTCTGTATCTGTGTTGTGTCCTCTTATAAGGACAGCATTCATTGGATTTAAGACACATCCTAATCCACTATGACCTCATTTTAGCTAGTTACTTCTGCAAAGATCCTATTTCCAAATAAGGCCACATTCTTAGGTTCCAGCTGGACATGAACTTTTGGGCAACACTATTCAATCCACTACAGCAGTGTTTTCTAATTCCCAAAATTGGAGATGACTATAAACAGGACAATTGAAGAATTACATATGAAATCTACAGGACAGAAAATAAGAAATGATAGCCATTCACAAGCAATTACCAAGCAAGCAAGAAGCTGACCATGATGAATATAGAAAAGTTCCTCCTGAGCCACAGCCTGAGCTAGCCCTTCTGTTTGATAGTCACAGAGGCTGTGGCAAGGGGAAAAAGCATTGAGTTGGTCGAGGAAAGGTGGGGGATTGTAGGGGAGGATGGACAGGCAGGAGACTTGGATTTACATCTAAGCTCTCCCGCTAACTCACTGGGTGATCTTGGGCAAATTATTTACTATCATGTGATTTCAGATTCTTCATCTGTGAAATGATTCTTTAAGGCTTATATTTCTATAAGTCTATGAAAGGCTGGTAGGATTTGGAGTGATAGAGCTGATGGAGCAGAAAGTCTTCCGGGTGGAAAGAGCAACATTATTCAAGGGACCAGTGGAAAATTATGCAAAACCTGAACACTGAATTCTTAACGATACATCAGTAGGCTCCATAAAATAATAACGAAGGTGATCCAAGTCCCTGTATCTTCCCCTTTTAAATTGTGGCCTACGACTGGATAGCCCAGTGGATAGGGCGTCGGCATACCACATGGGAGGCCCGGGTTCA
>PVKH010001797.1:14213-29202 GCA_004027955.1 Chaetophractus vellerosus
GCAGACCGCCTTGAGAATGGCAAGCCGCCATGGGCGGGCCAGAGCCGCCGTGGGCAGGGCAAAAAAACTGCCACGGACAGGCAAAAGCCGCCACGGGCAGGGCAGGTCGCCTGCGAATCGAGCGCAGCCAGCCACCCGCGAACTGAAAAGCCGGCCGTGATGGAAGCAGAAGCCGCCCACAAGCGGGGAAAGCCGCGCCAGCGCAGTGACCAAGTCTCGGCGCGTCGCCGCAGCGGGGGGGAAGGGGAGATATGTAATAAAATAAATAAATCTTTAAAAATAAATAAATAAATAAAAAATAAATTGTGGCCTAGCTTTTTATCCCCAATGCTAGCATGGTATCTAATATAAAATTAGTGCTTTCCTATGTGAAGGAAAGGGAGTAAGGGGAAGGGAGAAAAGGAAACAGGAAGGGATAGAAGGACAATGGGAAGGAAGGAATTAGTTGGTTCCAGAAGTCCTTCCACAACAGGTGTCACATTCTGTGGCAGAGATTCCTGTACTTAATGGCCTTTCATATCTGCAACAGTCTGTTTTAAAATAGCTATTTACTTAGAATGCTTTCATTATAAACTGTATTTGTACTCAAATGGCTTCCAGCTGTGGTAGCTTTTAGACAACTCCTTTGTTGTGTGTACATAGTGTCATAACAGGTCTTTCCTGCTAAGTCAGTCAAGTTCATTGACTCAGATGGGGCTGCTTTGTAGATGAGCTATATCTTTTTTCTCCTTAATCTTTACTGCATTCGATAAATATTTTATGCCTGGAAAGGCAATTCATTTATTCAACATATGCTTATTAAACACCTCAAAGATGCTAGGTGCAGTGTGTGAAACACTTGAAATACAGAAGAATATAATATAGACAAGGTCCCTACCTTTGTGGAGCTTACAATCTCATGGGGGAATCCCACATTAAATAAATAATTATAAAATAATTAAATACAACTGTGATAAATACTTTAAAGGGAAAGTACAAAATGTTATGAGAGAAACCTAAATGAGAGAAACCTAAACTCATTTAAATGTCTTAAATATTTCCCCATTTGAAATAAAGGTGAAATTATACTCACAGTTTGTTGATTATATTCTAAGGATATCTAAAATTGGAAATATAGACTTATCTATAGAGGCGTAGA
This sequence comes from Chaetophractus vellerosus, assembly GCA_004027955.1. NCBI lineage: Eukaryota > Metazoa > Chordata > Mammalia > Cingulata > Chlamyphoridae > Chaetophractus > Chaetophractus vellerosus. The sequence goes on from PVKH010001797.1 coordinate 15,352, forward strand.
ATCCTTAAAAGTTCAATTCTTTCATTTAATACATGACTGAGAAGGGAGACATTATTTACCCATGAAAATACAGCCTCCTTCTGGCAGGACTAGGACTTGAATACATGTCTGCTAATCTTTCTATCATGTCTCTTCAGTGACTTTGAAAATTAAAGAACTTATGTATCAAATATAGGTCAGCTAAGGCCAAATGCACTATTAATTATTAAGTGGCTATTCAATACAAAGTATATTGCATGGGGGAAGACGTTTAGAGAGTAATGAGGGAAATTAAGCAAATGCAAATATAAACAGTAATACCAAAATATACTCTATCAGAGTGGTTGTATCTGGTCATAGTGAAAACCTTAGTAAATAGACCAAAATGGGGAGATAATCTACTGGAATTAGTGATAATATATTTAAAGAAACATGCTTCTATTTCTTTAAAAATGTGCATACCAATGACTAAGCAAGCACAAGTCTCCCAAGTAAAAATTTTTAAAACTGCTTTTATTTATGTGCAACATCATATGGTGTGTAAATTATTCTGACTGATTTGCAGCCTGAGTGGTCTCTCAGTTAAACATCGTTCTAGATTTTTTTGTTCCCACAAAAAAATTTCCCTAGCATAACCTTTTATCATAGTATAGCAGTCAGCTTCAGGCCAACAATACCTAATTCTTCCTAATTTTTAATTGGAAAGCCTGGGACTCATTGAAATGTTGCTCTTCATATTGAAGCTTTTGGAATTAGTTAAATTAATGAAACTAAAAGGAGTATTAAGCTTCAGAAAGAAGGCCAGTCTGGAATAGGTATCATAGAAAGTGTCTAAGACAACACGAGCATATTCTAAACCTTGAGTAAGTACATGTTAAATTGGAGAGACATAAAGTAAGGAAGTATTAAACTGTTACCAAGCAAAGGCTTATTGCCTGATGGGCATAGAAGCCAATGCCATGACATTGGAATTTCGAGAAAAGAAAGAGCTTTAGTGCAAGGATGACCTACATGGAGACAGGACTCCTCCCCCACCTACCCCATTCAAATCTGTCTGCCTGAGTCTAAAGAGTTTAGAGTTTTTATGAAATTCAAACAAGAGGAGGTAGAATTGTTACTCAGCAGTGTTACAAATCACTTGGTTAACATGTAACAACTACAATATCAAGTGAAGGAATGGAAATAAGCTAGAGTAATCATTATAATAACAAGTATAAACAACTAATATTTCATGTAAAGGAATGGAACTAAGCTAAATAACCATTATAATAACATGTAAAACCACTGTAGTCAGCAGTTACAAAACCATATGAAATTTCCATTTTTATGGGTCAAAAACTGTCAAATGTTGGTGACTTTATATAGTTCAGCCTAATATACAAAAGACCAAAAAGGAGAACCTTCACTCATCTAATGTCAATAAGTATGGGCATCTATTAAGATTGAGTGCATGTATATTGGCTATATACCTAAATTTAACAAATGCAAAATTCTGGTAGTTGAATTCACTTTTAAGTTCATGTGAAATCATGATTTAAATGTAGATAGATGTATAACTGAAATAAATATATATATATTTTTAATATGGGTAGATGGTATAGTCACTTCAGTGGCTAAAAATCTTCTAAAATATTTTCAACTTAAATAACTTCTGTTATCCGTACTTCATGAGTGTGAATGTAGTGGGGAAATGTTTATTTGACAACCAAAGCTTTTGTGGTGTGGGGTGGACTGAGCTTAAACAGGATATTTCACTTTCAGCTTCTTTCTATGCTGACCAGGGTACTATTTCCTAGTCCTTTGCATTCCCTCCCAGTCCTTAGTTCCAATACGGGGAGTCTCTAAGTTTTTACCCCTGAGGTCACATAGTTCATAAGTGGTAAAGCAAGGATTCAATTTTTTTCTTTTTACTAGTAATTTATTTTCATTAAATATTTTCACTATATGTACAGTTTAAAAGTTCCTTATTTATAAATTCACACCGGAGTAAAACAGGGGATACTATTATTTCTTTTTTTAAAATGGTAATATGGGAAAAATACATTTGAATCTTTTTCTTTCTTTTAAGGATGAACGTGAAGCCAGAGAAAATGTAAAGAGAGAGCAAGATGAGGCCTATCGCCTTTCACTTGAGGCTGACAGAGCAAAGGTGGGTTTGGTCAGGGGCCTTCTGGGATAAAGAACTTGTATTAGGGGGGCCGGCTGTAGCCCAGTGGATAGGGCACCGGTTCATCATATGGGAGGCCCCGGGTTTGGTTCCTGGGGACCTCTCCGAGCAGGGCAGACTGCCTTGAGGGGGCAAGCCACCGTGGGCAGAGCGAAAAGCCACCACGGGCAGGGCAGGACGCCCACGAGCAGAGCAGAGCCGCCCGCAAACGGGGCAAGCCGCCCATGAATGGAAAGCCGCCACTCACCGGTGAGCTGACTCGGCGCGTCACCGCAATGGGGGGAGACAAAGCAGACATAGAAGAACGCAAGAATGAACACAGCAAGAACAAGCAGAAAAGGGGGGGCGGTATGTAACAAAAGAACCTGTATTAGTTAGGGTTCTCCAGGGAAACAGGACAGGATATATATGTATGTATGTAAATATAAAGAGATTTATTATAGGAATTGGTTCATGCAACTGTAGGGATTGGCAAGTCCAAATTCTGTAGGGCAGGCCACAAGTTGGAAACTCTGATGAAGCTTTCAATTAATTCCCCAGGAGAAGCTGGCTGGCTGAAGTAGAGATAATAATTCTTTCTGACTGCTGAAATTGTCAGTTCTCCCTTTATGGCCTTCAACTGATTAAATAAGACTTCTTTCATTGCTGATGGCAATCTCCTTTATTAATTGTAGATGTAATCAGCCATAGATGCAAACAACTTACTAATGATTTAAGTGCACAAAATACCCTAACAGTAACAATCAGGCTAATGCCTGCTTGACCAAACAACTGGGCATCATTATCTAGCCAAGTTAACACATGAATTTGACCATCACAGAACTCAGTCTCAAAAAGTCTTTCATTATTTAATTACCAACCTTTTTCATAACTATGATCCCTAAGAATATTGGATTTGCAATAGAGAAAGCTAGATTCAACTAATAGAAAAAATATAATTCTACCCATGTGTATTAGTCAGCCAAAGGGGTGCTGATGCAAAACACCAGAAATTGGTTGGTTTTTATAAAGGGTATTTATTTGGGGTGGAAGCTTACAGTTACCAGGCCACAAAGTGTAAGTTCCTTCCCTCACCAAAGTTTGTGGCCACGTGTTGGAGCAAGTTGGCTGCTGACGTCTGCCAGAGTTCAGGCTTCCTGGGTTCCTCTCTCCCCAGGGCTTGCCTCTCTCCAGGCTCAGGCTTGCTTCTCTCCACAGGGCCAGCTATAGACTATCAGGAGAATGACTTGTCTCTTTTCCTGGGGCCTTCTCTCCTTCCTCATGACCAAGCTCCTCTGTGTGCTTACTTCTCCGGGCTCCAGCATTAAAAACTACTAACTCCCTTCTTTGTGGTATGGTTTCTCTGTAGTCCCTGCCCACCAAGTGGGCAGGGATGCAACATCCTACTAACATGGCCCAATCAAAGCCTTAATCATTATTTAATCAAGTAAAAGTAAAAGCTCTGAATCTATTACACTCTAACACACCCAGAAGACCAGTTTATGAATATTTGTAAAAAATGTTCCACAATAATACAAGGTATTGATGGTGGGTTGCTGTATGGAAACCCTGTATATTATGCATGATTGTTTTGTAAACTCACAACTTCTCTAATTTAAAAAAAAATCCTTTAAAAAATGAGTCTAATATCAATGTATTTGTTTTTTAATTGGTATATGGTAGAACCCAGCAATTTTTAAAAAGCTCTTGAGATTATGCTAATATGCAGTCGGGGTTGAGAACTACTATTTATTTAATATTTATTGAGTACCTACTTCTGTATTGAACATTCATGAAGGAAAGGAAATTGAAGGCACAGTTACCGCCCTCAAAGGAGGGCTCACAATATGGTAGAGTATATTAAGTCAAGAACACAAATAGCTCAAACATAAGGCAAGGATTCTAAGTGCCATATGTGAAGCACTGATTTCTCTGAGAATTTAATGCACGGGAATTTCAATGGAAAATATTTTCTGATTTTGTGGAAAGCCAGGAAGCTTTCATAGAAAAAGTGGTATATGTGAACTGAACAGAGAAGGAGGGACAGGAGGGAAGAGGAAATAATATAAGCTAGAAGTAAGGTACTAGAAAGAATGGGGCATGATAAAGGATAATGTGAATACAGCATGAGATTTGAGTGTAGGAAAGATAGCAGAAAATACCAAAGAAGGCCAGAGAAGGATCATGAAGAATCATAAAGATTCTTTGTGATTCAGAGCCATCACAGGTGTTTGAAAAGGAACCCAACATGATCAGATAGCTATGCTTTGTTGTTGCTTTCATTTCCTTTTTTTTTTTCCCCAAACAAAAACATTTCTGTCACCAAAAATCTAAGTCTGTGCCATGCTGAGAATAAGCTCTTTCTTTGGCTATAACCAGCTCCCCTTCTATTTTATGAACAGAGGGAAGCTCATGAGAGAGAGATGGCAGAACAGTTTCGTTTGGAGCAAATTCGCAAAGAGCAAGAAGAGGAACGTGAGGTGGGGCATAATTTTTATTTCTTTTCCCCTATACTTTTAATTTTGAAATAATTCCAAACATACAGAATAGTTGCAAAAATAATACAAAACCCATACAGAGAACTTTAGCATACTCTCCACCCAGACATCTACCAATTTTATTTTGCCATATTTGCCATTTTCTATTTTCTAAATATTTGAGAATAATTTGTATACATTATGTTCCTTGAATATGTAATACTTCCATCTTCATTTCCTAAGAACAGGTTATTCACTTCTGTAACTACCTTACATACAGTTATCAAGTTCAAGAATTTAACTTTGATATAAAGCTTACAGACAATATTCCATTTTTTCATATGTGCCAGTAATATCCTTTTAGGCCTTTTCTCCTCCATTATTAGTTTCAGTCCAGGACCTGGATTGCATTTAATGTCATTGTCTCTTTAGTTGCTCTTTTTCTATTCTTAAAATTGTGGATACATATATACAACATAAATTTTTCCATCTCGGCCACTACCAATCATACCATCCAGTGGGATTAAGTACATCAACAATGTTGTGCTACCTTCGCTACCATCTATTACCATCACTTTACCATTACCCCAAACAGAAATCATATCCCTGCTATGTGTTAACCACAGCCTCCCATTTCCCTTCTCCCCTCCCCCTGGTAACCTGTACTCTACTTTCTGTATAAATTTCCATATTATAGCTATTTCATATCAGTAGAATCATATAATATCTGTCCCTTTGGATCTGACTTTTTTCACTCAACATGTCTTCAAGTTTCATCCATGTAGTAGTATCAGAACTTCATTGATTTTTATAGCAGAGTAATATTCCTTTGTATATTTATATCACATTTTGTTTTTCTGTTCATGTACTGATGGACATTTGGGTTGCTCTACTTTTTTGTTATTGTAAGCAATGCTGTCATGAACATTAATTGGATATATACCTAGAAGTAGGATTGCTGGATCATATGGTATTTCTGTTTTTAACTTTTTGAAGATTAGAAAATTTATTCAAAATATGGGTTGTATTTCCACTGTTTTTTATATTGAGGCTGTTAATATTTCTTATAACTTATTTCTTTCCACTTTTCTCAGATTTATTTAACCTTTACCTTTATTCATCTGTTGTATAGAACTCTTAGAAAACTTGACCTTGTACTAAGAGTCAAGGTTTTCTATTCTTTTCAATTCCTATGCCCTTTTGTTGCCTGATAAATGCTTTCCATCCTTCCTGGGTACTATCCAAGAATTTAGAGATTATATTTTCTGTGCCCCCTTCCCCACCTAGCCTTCACTTTACCCACTACAAGGTACTGTGAGTTATTTCTGCAACATCAAGCATTGAGCTTCTAAATAGCAGAAATCCATTTAGCTTGCTGATTTTTCTTCCCCTTAGTTCATGTCATGTCCATACCAATATAGAGAATTTTTCACTCACTCATTTTTAAACAGTTTTTGAATACTTATTATGTGTCCAAAACCTGTTTGTGGCTAGGGATGCAAGTGTGGATCCTGCCTTCCAGAAGTTGATAGTCTTATAAAAATGGAATTATACTACCATATTAAGACTTATTACAGAGGTTTGCCTAAGATACACTGGGAACAAAGAGAAGGGATGTCAAATGACTTGCCAGGATGGCTTCCCAGAAAAGAACCTTTATAACTTTTTCCCCTAGAATTGGAGTTAATGATAAGATTTGCCTATAAAAAGAGGAAGCCATATAGCTAGTGATGAAAAGGCCTGAATGACTCTAACTTGGGCCAAGCAAAACTCTATCAGTCATCATTCATGGTCACAGAATGCCACCTCTTTCTCTTATTCAACAAATGTTTTTTAAACAAGACGTTATGCTGAGCAATGCAAGAGGAATCAAGTATAATAATTTGTTTTCTGCCTACAAGAAGAGATTACATGTTTATTTGTTTGTTTGATTTTTGAGGTACCAGGGCCAGGGAATGAACCCAGGACCTCATATGTAGGAAGCTGGTGCTCAACCACTGAGCCATATTATCTCCCCTGAGTTGGCTTTTTCGTTTGTTTGCTTGTTGTCTTGTTTTTGTTTAGGAGGCACCAGGGACCGAACCTGGAACCTCCCATGTGGGAAGCAGGTACTCAACCGCTTGAGCCATATCCACTCCCCAAGAGATTACATCTTGTAGGGAAAATACAGCATGCATAAAAGTAATAGAAAATCAGAAAGAACATGTTAAATGACATAGAAGAAGTGAAAATAAAAGCAAAATACTTAGAGAGTTCAGAGGCAAAGGAAAATTCTTTTTAAAGATTTGAGAATACGACAACACTGGAAGAAGTGATATTTTAACTAGGTCCTGAAAGATGTGTAAAATTTCACTGTATGAAAATTGAAGTTCATTCATGTTCAGACACTTATTAAGTGCCCATCACATATGTACAAGATATTATGCCTGACAAACCCTAGTTGCTGCACTCTGAGGACTCTCAATATGAAAAGTAGAAAATATTTTGTTGAGTATCATCTGCATATCAAGCACTCTGCAAGCTGATTTACGTATGCTTACTCATTAACCATTAAACGAGTAAGCTACTAGATTAGAGATATCTTTTAACAAGTGAGGAACTGAAGCTCATTGTGAAGTCACACATACAGCTGACTCTAAAGCTCATGCTCCTTCCAGTAGTGCATTACGGTACAAAGCCATATATATAGTTGTCTGTATCTATAGGAGTCATGTTTGCAGAATTTCACAAAAGTTCAGATAAGAGAGATTAGTCCCTATCTTTTTAGGCTATTTCAAGAAATATAGTTTACAAACTTAGGACTCACACTCTTTCATGCTCTCTTTCACACATGCTCTCTCTTTTAATAGTATATCTGCAACCATACCATCTTTCTAAATATCAAGTGTGCACAATTAACTGCATGTTCTAGATCCAGAGCCTAGTATTATATGTACATTCTGATGATGATTTACCTAATTCACCCAGGGTTTAAACTTTCCTTTTTCCAAATGTAGATAAAGCCTGTCCTCTCATAGAAGACCCCATAAATATCCTTTAGCATAATTCAAAGTATATGTTTCAGCTGTAAACATGTGGGAGAATCCAGGTAGGGGCAGGCAGTTCAAATTTTGCAACTAGTCAATACCTGCACTTGCCCATTGATACACACCTATAAAAACCGTGTTTGGGTAATGCTGCATACTCTTTCTCTTCCTCTTGGAGCATCACGGTTAAAGGCTCTTAAAAATCCCATTATTAAAAAACTGTTTATCTTAATTTAATCCAGTATTAGCCAAACTTTTTTAACCCTTTTTTCTTGGGGCACTAATGAACATATTTTAGGAGGCATGTGTACTATAAACCAGTCTTTGGGAAAAGTTGATATTATGCACCTCTTGAAGAAACCAAGACCCAGAGATATTCTACAGTTTGCCTTTGGTCACCAAAACTGTTTAGACATGTAGTCTGGACCAGAAGCCAGGTCATCTGACTTTTCACAGTAGCACTGCCTCTCTTTATAATCGTAAATCCCAACCCATATAATTGCATTAATAAATGCATTGCATTTATTATTTTTATCATCTCCAATATTTCAAGGTTCTTTAGAAAAATGAAGTATTGAATAGTCAGATCACTTTGGTTACAGGGAAATTTCTTAGTGGTTTTACTCTGTGGTGACTGTGTGTTGGAGTGAAATCAGTAAAATCTAGGAAGGCATATTGATCTGGTCCTTGGTAATTAAAAAGAGAAAAGCTATAAGTCTATTCCAAAGGAAAAATGAAGAAATGATAACAGAGATATCCCCTATTTTACTAATTCATACATTTATTCTTTCCAAAATCAGTTTCAAGTAACTTACATAAAAACATGGAATTCAATAGGACTAAAAAAGAAAGAAAGGAATGAGGGCATGGGACAAATAAAGGAAGATAAAGCCAAAGGTAAGACTAACATCTTAACACCAAATAGTCCAGCAAAGGCTCCAAATTTATGTCATAGGGTTCTGTACATTTGCTCAACATGCACCACAAAATTTATTTTTTGTTCCCTTTGGTCCAAAACAAAGGACAATATGTGTATTAGTCAGCCAAAGAGGTGCCTTCGCAAAATATACAAATAATTGGTTGGTCTTTATACAGGGTATTTATTTGGGGTAGAAGCTTACAGTTACTAGGCCACAAAGCATAAGTTTCTTCCCTCACCAAAGTCCACATGTTGGAGCAAGACAGCTGCCGACGTCTGCTAGGGCTAAGGCCTTTGGGTTCCTCTCTTGCGGGGGCTGCGTTTCTCTCCGGGCTTAGTGCTTCTTCCACAAGGTCAGCTGTAGACTATCAGGCGAACGGCCCTTTCCAACGTCAGAACTGCATCTCAAAAAATCTGCTTCTCAAATCTGCTCCCTCTGTCTTTGGCCTTGCCCTTTATACTTGAGACCACACCCACCGAGGGGTGGGGCTCAACGCCCTACTGAGCAGCCCAGTCAACGCCCTAATCATAACCCAATCATGCCCAGATGAACAGATCAGTTTACAAGCATGATTCAATTATATTTTTGGAATTCATAATTAGATAAAACTGTCAAACCATTACACTCCACCCTCTGAATTCCAAAAATACATTACAATATTCAAAAAACCTTAAATCAGTAACAATTGCAAATATAAAATCATATCATAATCAGTTCAAAGAAATACAGTTTGTCTTCAGGCAAAATCCCTTCTAGCTGTAGAACTCTGAAACTTACAAAACAATTTAACTGCTTCCAATACACAAAAGGAAAGACAAAGTATACACACTTAAATTATCATAAGGAGAAATTGAGATGTTAAACATGAGTCGTGGATCCTCTACAGTTCAGCAAAACTGCAGGGCATCCTTCATTCCATTTCAAAGTCTGAGAGACATTCTTAAGATGATGGTTTCTTCTCCTTGGGCCCACATGGGAACCCACTCTTTCCACAGGCTTGCCCAACAGCCATTTTCTTGGTTCCACCTTCATCAAGCATCTGGGTGTCGACCAAGCTCCAAACCTCACCCTCCAAGAGGATTGGGGTGATTGCCCCATTTTACCCAATCTTTGGGTTAGAACTTTAGCACCCCTAGGACAGTGAGGTGAGGACAACATTCCCCCTAACCTTTGGCATACAGGCTCAACTATCTCAGAGCAACGAGTTGACCACCTGGCCTTCCCTAATCCATGGGGGACAGGAGCACCCCTCTCAGACCTATGGGGTGCTGACCTTAACCTCCCTAATCTTTGAGGAATGTGCTCCACCCTCCCTGTACCCTGGGGTGGCAAGACTCTTCCCGAACATCGGTTGGGAACATCCACCCTCTTCAACCTCCTGGGCAAACTCACCCTCTCTGGACACATCGGTGGGGCTCCTCTCTTGGCCCAAGGCGATGTCTTAATTCCAGGTCTCAACTTCCATGGTTTTCTTCTTAAAGTTGTTTCTCCTTCAATGTCTCCTTTCCATGTCCTTTTTAGTCCAAGTGAACAGTGGTTTTGTTCATACAGGTCTCTCAAAAACTTAGTTGGTTTAGCATGTAGAAAGCAGGGCTCCAAGCCATCAGACAGTAAGACTTTCCACAAGTCTTTCCTAGATAATTGCATCTTCAATTCTGATTTACAATTTCCAGGTTTAGCCAAATCTTCAGATGGGTCAGCTTGATTTGGAAACTTGATTTCCAGAAACTTGGAAGTTCCGGAATCAGTTTCTGTTTTCTTTGTGCCCAAAAGTTCAGTCCTTAGTGTATTTCTTTCATCTAGCATTTTGCTGTAAGCTACAAGGAGAAGCCAAGCCGCATTCTCCGGGTTTACTTTAGAAAGTACTTCAGCTAAATGCTCAGGTTCACCATTTTCAAATTCTGTCTTTCCCTATAAAACCAGGAGTTAATCTTGCTAAGTTCTCTGCAACTTTAAAACATGCATCGCCTTTCCTCCAGTTTCCAATAACAGAATCTTCATTTACTTCTAAGGCATCATAGAAAGTCTCTTTAGCATCCATCTCACAACTGGTTCCTTCAAAGGCCTTATCAAAAAGAACTTTAGGCTCCATATTGCTATCAACAGTCTCTGCAAAGTGATCTAGGCCTTTTCCATCAAACATTTCACAATTCCTCCAAAAAATACCCCCTACCCATTTATAAAACCGTTCCAACATTTTGGTAATTGCAAAAAGCACTTCCCCACTCCTCGGTACCAAATTCTGTATTAGTCAGCAAAAGAGGTGCCTTTGCAAAATATACCAATAATTGGTTGGTCTTTATAAAGGGTATTTATTTGGGGTAGAAGCTTGCAGTTACCAGGCCACAAAGCATAAGTTTCTTCCCTCACCAATGTCCACGTGTTGGAGCAAGACAGCTGCCGACGTTTGCCAGGGCTCAAGCCTTTGGGTTCCTCTTCTGGCGGGGCTGCGTTTCTCTCTGGGTGTAATGGTTTGACAGTTTTATTTAATTAGGAATTCCAAAAGTATAAATTGGATTATGCTTGTAAACTGATCTGTTCATCTGGGCATGATTAAGTTATGATTAGGGCATTAACTGCCACGTCAGTGGGACGTTGAGCCCCACCCCTCGGTGGGCATGGTCTCAAGTATAAAAGGCTAGACAAAAGGCAGCAGAGATGAGAGAAGCAGATTTGGAGAAGCAGATTGGGAGAAGAGATTTGAGAAGCAGTTCTGATGTTGGAGAGAAGCGCTCCAGGAGAAGATAAGTGAGCTGTTCGCCCGATAGTCTACAGCAGGCATTGTGGAGAGACGCAAAAGCGTAGAAAGCCTCATGGTCTACAGCTGAACTTGTGGAGGAAACAGAAGCTAAGCCCGGAGAGAAACGCAGCCCCGGCAGGAGAGGAACCGAAAGGCCTGAGCCCTTGCAGACATCGGCAGCCATCTTGCTCCAACAGATGGACTTTGGTATGAGAAGAAACTTATGCTTTGTGGCCTGGTAACTGTAAGCGTCTACCCCAAATAAATACCCTTTATAAAGACCGACTAATCTTTGGTATATTTCAAAAGGCACACCTGTGGCTGACTAATACACCAGGCTTGGCGCTTCTTCCACAAGGTCAGTTGTAGACTATCAGGCGAACAGCCCTTTCCAACATCAGAACTGCATCTCAAAAAATCTGCTCCCTCTGTCTTTGGCCTTGCCCTTTATACTTGAGACCACACCCACCGAGGGGTGGGGCTCAATGCCCTACTGAGCAGCCCAGTCAACGCCCTAATCATAACCCAATCATGCCCAGATGAACAGATCAGTTTACAAACATGATTCAATTTATATTTTTGGAATTCATAATTAGATAAAACTGTCAAACCATTACAATATGATTGCTTACAAATTTCACCTTATAATCTGTAGCATCACATAAAGGCCAGTCTCTCAGAAAGTGCCCAGATTTTTCTAGCATTGAGTCATTAGAGCAATGTTTCCTGTGGTTCACCTTCAAAAGGAAGCTGCGTAATATGGTGAATACTATCCTCAGTATATTCAGTAGCTATAAGCAATAGCAAGTCCTGTATGACAGTTTCTTATAACTTTATGTAATTCAAAGTCATAAGACCAAATTAAAATTTAGTAAAAGCATCTCTGAGACAGCCCAATAATGCATTTCTTTTGTAGTCTAGTTTAAAGAGTAGAATTTATAGTACCAAGGCAAATGTGAAAGCACATATCCTTCAGGCAGTCCTTCCTGAAGATTGTCTTTTGCTGCCAAGTTTTTGATCAGTAGAGTAGGTTTCAGCTAAGGTTTTTGACTCCAGATTTTTTATTCAATCAACATTCAGTATGCAAATCACTAAATCAGGTACTGTGGATAAGACATAGTCCTTGCCTTTAAGGATCTCATTGTCTAATATGGGAGGGTAGATGAATATAAAATAGCTTCAGAATGAGATATCATACATTTTAAAGTACTAAAGATATTTGGAGGAAAGAAATAATTTTTCACTAGGAAGGCACCAAGAAAGACTTCACAAAGGTAAAAGGCCTTGGAGGATTGGTTGAACTTTGATGGTTAAAGTTGTAGTAGAAAAGCATTTTGGGTGGATAGGTGGATGGATGGATGGGTGGATGGGAAAGGAAAGGACATGGGCTGTGTAATCAGGAACGAAGAGAGAAAGGCATAGAGCTTTCTCAGGACACAGTAAATGGACACATTTAGAACATAGCCCAATAGAACTAAGGCAAAAAAGGGCCAAGTTTGGAGAATCACGGGTGGGAGAGAATGAACACAAAGCTACTGCCCTTTTGCTGTTGGCTTCCTCAGGCAGAAAAGCAGAAAAATTACTTTTTTCCTATCCTTTCAAAAGTGGTTTAATTTTACATTTAAACCTTGGTGCTTCCTCAAGTAGAAAATTTTAAGTGATATTAAAGGCCATTAACCACTGGACACTTTGGGGGCAGGGAGAGGGAAAAGCAGTTGCAATACAGGGGCTTTTTTGGGACTTGGGAATTATCCTGAGTGACATTGCAATGACAGATATAGGCCATTTAATATCATCATATAACATGCAGAACCATGTGGGAGAGAGTATGGTCTACAATGTGAACTATGGTCCATGCTTAGTGGCAAAGCCCCAAAATGTATATATCTATTGCAGGTGATGTGCCACACTAATGAAGAATGTATATGTGGGAGGTTGTGGGAGGTGTGGGAGGTGGGGCATATGGGTACCCCTAAAATTTTTGTGTAACATTTATATAATCAATGTATCTTTTTTAAAAAATTAATTAATTTAAAAAAAGAAAGAAAATTTTGAGATAAAATATAATATGTTATTAACTTACTAAAGTATTTTTAATTTCATTATTCAGACAAAGTAGACAAAAATGTTAACTCTGAATATTATATCAGTCGTTTTTTTTAAACATGATTTAATTAATGTTTCTTCAAAAAAAAAAGAAAAAAAAGAAATACTCCACACTATTTAGCATTCCTTCCTCAGACATATATAACCACTAAACTAATTTCATCTTTGTAAATTAATTTATATGTACATTTTATATAAATGGAATCATACTCTATGTAAAAAAATAAATAAAAGCCTGTAAGTAGGAAAACAGAAGAGCATGGAATTGCAGCTTTGGTTCATTCCCATCAGTTTTCCGATTGATCACAACCACTCTGCAAGATGGGTAAGAGAGATATTATTAACATTTTACAGATGAAGAAACTAACTTAAGATCACAGCAGGATTAAAAACACCTATTTTGGGGCCAGCTCGATAGCCCAGTGGATAGGGTGCCGGCATACCACATGGGAGGCCC
>PVKH010001798.1:0-29094 GCA_004027955.1 Chaetophractus vellerosus
GGAATTCCCATATACCCTACCTTTCCCCTCCCACACTTTTCCCCATTAACAACATCTTTCATTAGTGTGCTACATTTGCTGCAATTGATAAAAAATATTGAAGCTGTGCTACTAACCATGGTCTATAGTTCACATTATGGTTTATATTTTGCATTGCACAATTTTATAGATTTTGACAAAATGTACAATGGCCTATATCCATCACTGGAATATCATACAGAACAATATCAATGTCCCAAAAATGCCCCATGTTAACACCTATCTTCCCTCTGCCCTCAGAACCTCTGGTGACCAATGTGTTTATATCAATGTTACAAGTTCTTCCATTAATAGAATACTAATGTCTATATCCATAGTTGACTTACTGATCTACTGACTGCCACAGGAAACAAGCCTCAAGCAGGGGTGCTCCTGAGAGCTCTGGAGAAATATGGACACTATAGGTAGAACAAACAACCCCAGAAAATCGGCACCCTGTCAGTAGGCCTTACCTTGGAATATGATAACCTATCTCCTCAATGTAACAAAGTTATACTCATTTATAATTTTCCTAAACATGGTTCTTCTGTCCCTTTTATTTGAACCTCTTTTGTCTTTTAAAGCTTTTTTTCCCTGAACTTAACCAAGTCTGAGTCCTTTTGCTGTTGTTATTCCACTAATCAGCTAATTACATGAAGTTCATCTACTAGTACCTTCTTCAAGTTTTCATGAAAACAGTACTTAGTTACTGCATGTTCAAAACTGGTTTTTGCTTTTACAAAAAAAAAAAAAGATCTGTCTTGGTTCAAAATTTTTCCATAAGAACTTGGTACCCCTACTATTAGCTTTGGATGGTAACCTGGAGAAGTCTGAGGCTAACCTGAATTTTCCCCTAAAATTTGCTTAATCCTTCTTGGCCAACTTGCCCAAAGGCTTATTTCTTTATCTTTTGAAATAGAACAACTCTACTAGGTTATGTCTTGGCATTCACTAATCTATGTTAATTTTTCCTGGGACCAGATTTGCCCTTTCAATTTGTGGATTCAATTCTCTCATTTCTGAAAATTGTTACTGATTTATATAGAATTAGGAAAATAATTTATTTATAAATAAAATAAATAGAATTCTATAAATAGAATTCTTTTATACATTTGATTTATATAAATTATATATTTTATTATTTTATATGTTTTATTTTATTTAAGTTTTCTAATCATGCTTATATTAGATTTTATTTTTCTGACTTAGCTATAAAATTTTAATACCTTATAGCTTTTTAAAACTGTCCTTTTAATTTCTGTTCCTCATATCTATCTTGTGTCCTTTACTATGTTTTCAGAAATGTTCTTTCTCTCTTTTGCCATTCTTGATTCCACCCTCATTTTTGTGATGGTTTGCTTTTTTTTCCCCTTTTATTTCTTTCACGAACTCTGCCAGCTATTTCCTCTCCTTCAGTTTTCTCACCTCTTCCCTGAGCCCTTGTGTCTCTTCTTTGTGCTCTTATTCTATAGAGGCAAATGTTCATTTATGGCAAAATGTTTGGTCATGCTTTTCATTTGTTCATGACTAGCAGGAACTTTCGCTATGATTCACATTCTCTGAGTTCTTTTGGCTATTATTTTTCCAAGCCAGTAAGGATAGGCTGTTTACAATACAAGTTTCTCTCTAGCCACCCACCACTACCATTTCAATGATTAACTGCATTTTACAAATATGCTTTTTCTCTGCTTCTCAGATTCAAACCAGATCCAATGAAGCACACACCACCAGTCTCTCCACTCTGATTCCCATAGCAAGGAAAGAATTTTAAGCTTGTATGTCAAAATGAATCCCTGCCCTTAGAGAACTGTACTCTTCTGTCTCTCTGTGATCTTCAACTCCAGGTATACTCTCTGCTTCCTCCCAATTTGGTCTTCACTACTTTTTGGCACTTTTTCCCCATTATTTTTTTATTAAAGTCTTCAGATGTCTTCTTGATGCATTGAAAGTGGAGTTTGCATTTCTATTTCTCATTCTCTTTGTTGTTTTGGATAATTTCTCAAGAGAAAATGGGTGAAATGTTGACTTTCACATCCCATTTTTCAAACTACAAGTTTTCCCTTTTTACTGAGATCTTGTAGATCCTGCTGAGAATGGTATATCAATGGTACAAATGCAATCATTCAAATCATCTTTTGTTCTGAGCTACTGGCAGAATTTGCTAATTAATTATGATTCTATTTCCCACTTAGCTCAAACATGGCCTCAGTGTGCTACCCTACAAGTTAGGCAGTGACAGCCAAATAATTGGTGTTAGTATGCAAATTAAACCTTATCTGTAATCCCTGAGTTGGCAAATTCTTTATGGAGAGGCTTAAAGTCCCAGGTCTTCTTTTTACAAGTTGCATTAAATTGGAAAGTCATAACTTCTCTGCTTCTGTTTTTTCATATGTAAATAAATAGATTCAACACTAGATAAGTTTGAGGGTCCCTTCCAACATTAAATTATTCCTAAGCTAAATCCTAGTTTTAAACCTCCACAAGGGGAACCAGCTGTAGCTCAATTGGTAGGGCTCTGGTTTACCACATGGGAGGCCCTGGGTTCGGATCCCGGGGCCTCCTTGGGCAGGCAGATCGCCTTGAGAAGGCAAGCCGCCGCTGTGGGCAGGGCAAGCCACCACCACCGTGAGCAGGGCAAGCCCCTGCGAGCAGGGCAAGCTGCTGCACAGTGAGCTGACTCGGCGGGTCACCGCAGTGGGGGGAGACAAGCAGACACAGAAGAACGCAGAAATGAGCAGAGCAAGAACAAGCAGAAAGGGGGGGGATATATAATAAAAATTTTAAAAAATAAATCTTTAAAAAAAAAACCTCCACAAAAACTAGACTTCTGTATATAATCATAATAGAGATGTCAGCTATAACCTTCTCAAGGACTTTGCTTCTATAATTATCCCTATTTCTTCCACATCATCAATTTCTATTTCTATTCAATGCTCTCCTTATCAACAAATTTTCTTGAAAGAGTAATAATCTATCTCACTTTTTCTACTCCTTTCCTTTCCTTTCTCTCCTCAATCTACCCAGTGGTGCTTCAATCCCACCATTCCACTGAGACTTCTCTTTCAAAACTCACCAGGACTTCATGTCAACAGTCCCTTTTCTGTCCTCATACTTGACCTCTCAGCCACATTTGATATTGCTGAGTATTTTCTCCTTCTTGAAACGCTCCCTCCTTCTCCTATATCATTTCTCCCCTCTTGCTATCTGCCCCTTTTCAGTTTTGTTTGCTGGCCCCTCCTCTTCTATCAAGCTTCTAAATGTTGGAGCTCAGTACTGGGTCCTCTACTTTTCTCCCAACATAGCCACATCCAGTTCTATGTCTTGAAATCCCATCTCTGTGCTGATTTATATCTTTAGCTCTGAACTATTCCAAGAACAACATATTTTTATATCTAGTTGGCTACTCATTCAACATCTCCATTTGGATATCTGATAGCCATTCTGAACTTAGCAAGCTATGTTTTTTCCCCAACTCTCAAATCTATTTCTCCCTCAGTCTTCACATATCAGTAACTGGCTCCACCATTCATCCAATTGCTCAGGCCAAAAATGTAGATATTATTTCCTTTCTTTCTCTAACCTTCATATCTGAATGCTTCATCAAGATTTTTGATTCAACCTTTTTTCAAAACACATTTTAAACTATCCATTTCCCTCTATTTCCACTACTATCACCCTAATCCAAGCCACCAACAACTTCCATCTGTATGGAAGGCCAAATAGATCTCTTTCCACTTTTACCCCAATAATCCATTCTCTACATAGAAGTCAGAGTTTAAAACACACACACACACACACACACACACACACACACACACAAGCCAGATCAGGCTTAAAACTCTCCAGTAGCTTCCCATTGCACTTAGAATAAAATATCGTACCCTGCCCACAAAGCCTTACATAACTGAGTCCCTGTATGACTGTCCAACTCCACCCCATGTATTTCCCTGGCCAACTGGGCTTCAACAATACTGACCTTCTTCCAGCTTCTTGAATACCTCAGGCTCATACCTACAGCACCTTTGCAGTAGTGCTCTTCCCTCAAATGAACACTCTTTTGTCATCATTTAAATCACCTTTCTCAGAGAGGTCTTTTCCCTAAAGTAGCCCCTAATCACTGTCAGATTACCCATCAGTTCCTCTGCATGCCATTGATTACTACCTGGCATTCCCTTGTTTGTATATTGGTCTATTGTCTGACTCTCTCCAGAATGTATGGTCCTAAAAAGCTGGGACTGCCCTACCTTGTTCATCACTATATCCCCAAGAGGCCCAGGAGTAGGGTGAGGCCATAGAAGCATCTACTGCACAAAACTTAAGGAGGTACTGACACACATCCAATCCTGCACTTGCATGATGCTGAGAGTGAATGCCTTCTTTAGTTTTTTCCCTATGTACCTAGTTGCTTCATCCTAGACCTAGCCCTGTTCACCAGCACCAAGATCAGTGCTTGGTGTTTAATAATAATAGTAAGTATTTGATAAATATTTGTTGTTTGAATACTCAAGCCCTTTGGACATGGGACACACTGGTTGAACTCCATACCTATCTTCTCCTGAAATGTCTTAAAGAAAACTGTATATGATAACATGGTTTTTTTTCTTTCACATTAGAGGATAGCAGTCTTGACACAAAATTCCCCACCCCCAATTTTTCCATTGAATATGTTTTTATTTTTTTAATAGATAGTATATCACATTTTAAACAAAAACACAATTTTAAAATTGAGTACATTATAACTCACTCCCATTACCATCTCTGTGTATTTAATTCTTCCTAGCCCCACTCCCTATTGTCCCCCAATCAATAGGGAGTGGGGCTAGTTATTGAGTAAAAGATGGTGCTGCTTGTAGACATAAACAGGGTCTCTGTCCTCGACAAACTCTAATATATGGTCTCTCTACCGATAGGTAAACACTTTTATTATTGACCTGTGTATCTTTTCAGTATGTCTTTATGTAGAAAATAATAAATGTTTTACTCCACTCTCCAGCCTTTTATACATAAAAGTTAGGAAGTTATGCACACTGTTCTGTAACTTGCTTTTCTCATTAAGGGATATATTCTGGAAACCTTTCCATAAGATACATAGAAAGTTAGCTTCCTCATTTGTTTATAATGCTACAGTAGTATTCCATTATTTGCATGCATTTAACTCATCCTCTATTGGTGGACACTTGGATTATTTTCAGTCTTTTGCTCTATCGAACAATGGTACAATAATAACTTTGTGTACACATTATTTAATAAATATATAGGGGGCAGATAGGATAAATTCCCACAAGTGCTATTGCTGGATCAGTGGGCAAATGCATTTATAATTTCGATATATTACCAACTTTCCCTCTGTAGGGGTTATACTATTTTTTATTCCTACCAGCCATAAATAAGAGTTTCTGGTCACCACAGCTCACTGACAGGGTATGTTGTCCAACTTTTGGGATTTTGTCAATCTGATAGGTGAAAAGAGGTATCTCAGTGTAATTTGAATTTGCATTTCTCTTATGAGTGAGGTCAAGCATCTTCTCATATATTTAAGGGCCATCTGTGTCTACGGTTTTGTGTTTGTGTGAGTGTGTGTGTGAACTATTTAAATCTTTTGCTCAATTTTTGTTTTTTTTTTTTTTACTGGATTACTGGTTTTGTTTTCCTTTATTATTTATGAGTTATTTATATGCTAAGGAGATTAGCTCTTTGCTATATAAGATGCAAATATTTTCAGATGTCTTTTGAATTTTCTTTTAGTGTTGTGACAGTATCCTTCCTTCCTTCTCTCCCTCTCTTTTTCCTATCTTCCTTCCTCTCTTCATTCCCTTCTTCCCTCAATCTCTCTTCCAATCCTTCCTTCATCATGCAGAAGGATTTGATTTTCAGGTAGTCGAAAATAACCACAATTTCTTTTGACTTCTGGAGCCTCCCACTCCAAGGTTATTAATGCAAATGTCCTCTGCCTTTCCTCCAACTTCACCACTGTTCAAGAAAAAACTCACTGCCAAGCTGTGAGGAACGTGGATTGTCTCAGCTTTTAAGCTGAACGACACTCTTTTCGGAAAGTACCTGGCCAGTAATTGAGCAAAGTGGTAATACAAGGGCCTGGCTATTTCTGTATAACATGTTACTCCTTCCATGGGAAATATTTGCCCCAGCGTTCCACATTAGAAGGCAGACTTGGCCAGGTCTACGTCCCAGTCTGACAATGCCCCCTGTCCAACTGGACTTACTCCTTTTTCCTTTCAATGAACCCTTGGCATCCCTAACTCCATCTCGGTGTCTGCATCCCAGTTATGAGAACCCAGTTATGAAGAAATTTCCACATGACTTTCTGTAGCAGTTTGGAAGTTTGATATAGTTATGAATTCCAAAAATAGATATTGGATTATGCTTGTAAACTGGTCTGTTAATCTGGGCGTGATTAAATTATGATTAGGGCATTGACTGGGCCACATCAGTAAGGCATTGAGCCCCACCCCTTGGTGGGTGGGGTCTCAAAGATAAAAAGACATGGCACAGGACAGAGTTGGAGTAGTTCTGATGTTGGAGTCTTGAGCTGGAGCCCCGGGAAGTGAGAGAGCTTGGTTGGAGAGAAGGCCCCAGGAAAAGATATGAGCCGTTCGCCTGAGAGTCTACAGCTGGCCTTGTGGAGAGAGGCAAAGCCTAGAGAGCCTCACAGTCTACAGCTGACCTTGTGGAGGAAACAGAGGAGTTAAGCCTGGAGAGAAACGGAGCCCCAAGAAGAGAGGAACCCAAGAAGCCTGAACCCTGGCAAACGTCGAAGCTGTCTTGCTCCAACACATGGCAATGGACTTTGGTGAGGGAAGAAACTTAGGCTTTATGGCCCAGCAACTGTGGACTTCTACCCCAAATAAATACCCTTTATAAAAACCAACCGATTTCTGGTACTTTGTATCAGCACCCCTTTTGGCTACTATACTTTCTAATATGTTTATGATTTAATTTTTATGTTTAAGACTTTATAATCTATTTTGAGATTATCCTGATACACAATATGTGGTATGGATCTAACCTTATCTTTTCCTTGATGGCTGCTCAATTGTATCCATACCACTTATTTTTAAAAAGAATTCCATCTTTACACAGTAAATTAAGGCCCATATTTATCAAAACTAAATTTCCAAATGTATTTATTTGGTTCTGTATCTGAACTTGCCATTTTGTCCATGTGTCTGTTTATTCATGTGCCAGTACCACATTGTTTTCAATAATTATGAGGCTTTATGGTCTGTTCTAATGTGTATATGATTAGTGCTCCCCCCGCCCCACTCTTTTTCAAGATTTTATTAACTATTCTTTTCTCACATGAAATTTAGAATCAGTTTGTCTAGTTGAAAAAAAAAAACTTGCTGGTATTTTTATTAGTATCACAGTAAATTCACAATAACAGCTAAGCAGTCACAAACTTTAAATGTAACAGATTTTAGAGGTCATTAGTTCCTTTCTTTTGAAGCATAGCAAATGCACAACCTAGGGCTTATATTTAAAGCCAGGGTGCTATTAAAATACAGAACTCTTGAAAATAAACCATATAAGATATTTCATATAAAAAGTATAGGCAACTGATTCTTTGCCTGGCTCTGCATCAGAATTGCCTATGGAGCTTCTGAAAAAGCCTGGTATCATATCTAAAGACACAATTTTTAAGAGTTTACTGGTTATTCTGATGTGCAGCCATGGTTATGAAAAGAACATTACCATTTAAAGGTTTCCAAGGGAAGCAGATGTGGCTCAAGCAGTTTGGCGCCCACGTACCACATCGGAGGTCCTGGGTTTGGTTCCCAGTGCCTCCTAAAGAAGACGAGCAAGACAGCGAGCTCACGCAACAGGCTGGTGCAGAGAGCTGATGCAATGAGATGACACAATAAGGATACACAATAACAGACACAACAAGCAGGGAGCGGATGTGGCTCAAGTGAATGGGTGCCTCCCTCCCATGTGGGAGGTCCTGGATTCGGTTCATGGTACCTTCTAAAAGGAAGACAAGCAGACACAGAGAGCAAGCAATAAACAGACACAGAAAGCAGACAGTAAGCACAAACAACAAGGTGGGGGATGGATAAAAACATAAATAAATAAATAAATCTTAAAAAAAAATAAGTCTCCAAAAGGAGACTAATCCATTTTATTAAAATGTCTTAATGGCAATCACTCTGCTTTAAAAAAAAAAAAAGTGTCTATAAGGGAGTAAGTGCAAAAGGGAAAAATTACACCGTTTAAAGAAGCTGGGAAAATAAATATTAGAAGTCCAAAAAGTTGTCCTTTCTAAAAAATTGCCTGCCTTTTAATCCCAAAGAAGGGGGCAGGTGGTAAATAGGGAAAAAAAGTTTATATTAGGAAAGAGAAAGGGAACACTCTGAATTTTTAGGTTAAGTTACGAAATCAACTTTTCTACTAGTTAACTAGCACCATAAGTTATCACCTTATCTGAAAGTCAAGTAGACATGCTACAAATAAGGCCTTCAACCTTTCCTCATTCCCTATGCTAGAAGAGAGAAATTCAGTTTGTGGTGTTGCATTTCAAACTTATCTCCCAAAAAGACAATTTTAAATTAATTCTCAACTAACACCATTATCAAATGAATGGCCTGAAAAAAGATAATATCCTTGTTAAATAAATTTTATAAACATGCACATACACACAATTCAGGGAAAAGGAAATGTTTATTTTTCATTAATCTTTTGACTGCAACCACCATGGTTTTGCACGTTTAATGGAGGAACAAATTTGATTAATAACAGTTCCAGGATTTAATAATTTCAATGCCAAGGTTTTGATTAAAGTAACATGGTTATCAACTTAATATAAATGAAGTTTTATAAAAAGGTTAAAAAAGCAGTCTGACCTCTTGAATGTATAAATGATCCACACTCTAGACTTAGTAACATAAGTACACTTCAGTTTTCTAACAATCAAAGAGTATGATCTTAATTGAATATCAGAAAGCAGCATAATGCTTCATTTCTAACACATGGATATTTTGGTCATTAGCATGGTTGTATGAATAAGGCAATGTGTCAAGCACTAGCATACAGAAAGTGCAGTTGAGGTATGCAGGAGGAGGGTAGTGGTGGTGGTGGTGGTAGTGGTGGTGGTGGTGGTGGCAGGCACAGAGCTGGGATCTCTCACCAACTAGCACATCAGTCATCTTCTCCTCCACACAGCAGCAGGAGGGCTTTCTTATAGTCCCCAGATGTATCACTCTGAAAACACCAGTGTACTTAGTTAATCTCCATGAGTCAAAGAAGTCACAGAAAATTAAAAAACAAAAAACAAACTAAGAAATACTGACACAACAAATTGTGTACATGACTTTTTTCCCATGTGGGTGATCTGTGCATGACTTTCTCATCAGGAATGTTATACAGAGAGTTTCCTACCAATATAACTCATGGTTAACTTTCTAACTTCACCCTTTGAAGGCCCAGTTCTCCCAAAGACAATGAAGTGTGTCCTTCACTCTAGTAACATAGACGACAGGGAAATGGACCTGCCCTCACTTTTAGAGCCTTATTAAGATCAAGCCTCCCTCATAAACTGTAAATCTCTATCACTCAGCATATATCTGGATAAGGGGGTCAATGCTGGGACTGACTGTGATGGCTTTGTCTCAAAGGCAGGACATGCCATGCCTGTACTTGCCTCACAGAAAGATATGAGTGATAAATTAATGTTTCAACCTATGAGTGCATGGACAAACTCTCTAGCATCTTTCAGCACAGCCACACCACACTTACAAGTTTAAAAGCTTATTCAATTGAAATTCTGTTTTGCACATGGCCCATATTACCTTTTAACAACAACAACAACAAAAAAGAAACAGCAAATAACTTAAATTGAATTTAATTATTGGCCACAGAGTAGCCTTGCTTTCAAAAGCACGAAAATAATAGTAACACCTATGTTCTTTATTCCAGATATGACTTGGTTGGTTCTTTCCTGAACTATGAACAAATATCAGAGGCAAAGTGATAATAGACAATAAGGGGGAAAAAACTGATATGAAAGAAAGGAGGAACTAATAAAGACAGCTGGGACTGATATAAGAAAGAACACATTATTATCATGGGCAAGGAGTTGGGTTTATTGAGTCATCTGTTATCACTACTAAATAATCTTCTAAATTCGCCAAGAGCCTCGACAACTGTCCTGGCATTCACATGGGAGCCATCATTCCTACTTCAGGAAACATCGCAAGGTTATAACACATACCTCTAATCATAACACTAAAGTATTAAACTTAACAACTCATAACAATAAAATTCTAAACTTAAAACAAAAATGGGGTTCTCCAATCATGTCTTTCACGTCCTATATTAGTCAGTTTTGGATTTCTAAACATAATTCAAAGTAAAGTTTTACTACCTTAATCATAGAATAAAGAGAAGTGGCAAAATTCTTCCTAAACTCCTTCCTAATGTTAAACAGATCAATCTCACTCCTGGAAACCACGACTCTGATGAGGGTATGATCATCTGTTCCCGCTCCCTTTGAAAAATAAAAAGAGAAAGGCACATTGTTTAAAAACTTCAAATATAGGATCAAAATTCATCTGAGTTGGAGTGAATCAATAAAGTAAAGCAATTTAGTAGAATCGAGCTACGTGTTTTAATAATTTAAAAAAAGAAACCTCAAAGTCTGTTATCTAAAACATGACCACAGAGAGAGAAAGATAACTTGAAAGATGGGTTAGATATAAGATTTAAGGTATCTACTTACCTTCATAGCATAGTAGAGGGTTTCTGCAAGGTAGGCAGGTATACTTCGGATAGACTTCACTAAGAAAATAAATAACACAATGGTCAGTTTCTATTCTGAGATTAAAAGGATTAAATAATTAAAAATCCAAAGCTGGGAGCAGATGTGGCTAAAGCAGTTGAGTGCCTGCTTCCCACATAGCAGGTCCTGGGTTCAGTCCCTGGTGCCTTCTAAAAATAACAACAAGCAAACAAACAAAAAAAACAACTCCGGGGTGTCGATGTGACTCAGTGGTTGAACACTGGCTTCCAACACATGAGGTACCAGTTTCAATCCCCAACCTTGGTACTTTAAAAAATGAAAATTAAAAAAAAAAAATCCAAAGCTATCCCATGTTTATACTCTGCTTTGATAAAAACTAACATAGGCATAGGCACTGCTTATTTGCAAGCTGATCTGGTCTCCTCGCTCACCACGTATTTTCTTAGATCCTGGCTTGAATTTTCCTTGGAGTTCTGAGTTCTACATAAAAAGGCATGTAGGGCAAGCGGTCCAAGTTTTTTCTATACCCCTTTGTTCCATGAGCATTTTTTTTTTTTTGATATGTCAGTTTGGGCATCCTGAGTTGTTATCATGCCAAAATCTTCTCAGTCCCCAATAAATTACATAAACATCTTGGAGGATTTCATTTCATAAGCCTCAAGCAAATAATACAAGATTACTGTTCTATCCAATCGTTGACAATTCTTGGATTCTCTTCCTGTAATCTTAATCTAGTTACTTTCTCCCTCCTCTTTAAAATCCATGATACACATAGAGTGTCATATGATTGAGACATTTCAGTAGTATACCAAGGTAAACTGATATCAGAAAAGTAAAACTTCTCTGAACATAAAGATTTCTAATGTAAGTGAAGGCTGCTTAGCTTCAGAAAGCCTATCATATAAAAATTTCTTAATAAGCAAAAACAACCTTTTTTATTTTGTGGAAGTTTTCTTATTCCCCCCTTTTCAATGCTTAACAAAAACAGCCACCAGTAATAAAATGTTATAATTTTTATATTGTATTCTAATTATGAAAGGGCTGTCTAAAAGCTTTCGAGCAAAAGTCCATTAACTAAAAACTCAAATGAAAGGCTACTTTTAGTCTTGGTTCATGCACATCTTTATCTTATTCTCCAGAAAACACACAGAACAAAAATTTTAGCTTAACACCAATACTTTGAACAAACATCAAAGGTTCACTTCAGACACATATGAAAACTAGGGCCACTGCGAAATTTTACAAGCTAGATTCTCCCTGGATTTGGAGATATAATACTACAACCAACTGAACAATCTCAATTCTCCCATTTTCCCAGATTATTATGAATACTCAGCTAAAATAAAATTATAAATTATGTAATATGAAAACAATCCCACATCTTCCATTATATCAAAGATGCGCTCTTTCTAAACCAGATGCCAATTTCTTAGTCTGCCTCAAAGCCAAGAAGATAGTATTCAAAAGAATTTTAAAATTTCAAAGGTATCAGAAATTTGTCCACAATATTTCAGGTTCATAATGAAACAGTAACATATCTCATGCAGCTCAAAAATGAGTTTTAAACAACTCTGACAGTATATCCATTGGATTAGATGAACTAACCAGATAATCATGCATTTTCAAAATCAATACAAATTTTTTAATAAAAGATTTAGGAGTCTGCTTCATGTCAAGCTCTTCCTTTCATAAAGAAATTGGTGATTACTTTTAGCTATTGCCTCAACTGAAAAAAATTGCTTTTATTACCCTAAATATTATATACATTGTAAAATTACCTACCAACAGCAAGGAGTAGCTGCTCCAAATTACCAGAAGTTTCCCGATCAATGGTCTCTTCAATTTGAAATCCAGATATAGTCATGTATTTGTCAAACACTATGAAAAATGAAGGTGACTTTTTAATCACATCAAAATCACCCTTTCCTGTAAAGATAATTTTGCTCTGACCAGGTAAATATACTACCCAAAACAAATATCCCTTTCTTCCTCGTTAACAGAACACTGATTGTTTTTAGAGTCTCAATGTGCCAAGAACTGAACAATGGATCATGAGTGTTTTATGTTCTGTGATTTCCCAGCTCCCTGTACTAGTTAAATCCAATGAGACATAAAGAGAAATCTGTTAGAGGGGTTTCTGAGAAATCTTTCTCTTTGATAAAAAGTGGCAAATAGAGACGCCTAATTTACCCCTTCTTTTTCTTCCTGCCATGAAAATGGTTGATATGTTTGCAGCTCCAGCAGCCATCTTGTGACCAAGAGGTAATAAGCATAAGAAAGAAAACCAAAAATATATGGACAGTGAGCAGAAGAAAAGAAAAAGCTCATGCTATGTCAAACTAGCTATAGAATCTTACCTATAGAAATAAACCCCAATTTGTAAAGCTACTATTAAGAGAGTTTTCTGTCACTTGCCCCTGAACTCATTCTCAACTGACACTACAAGTACTGATGGAAATACAGAGATGAGGACTTGGATACTACTGTCTAGGAGGAAATACCAGTACTCAGCCATGAACTACTCAGTGATTTGTTACCATAAGAGTAATAATTTAGAGACCTGACCTCCCTCACCACCCTCTGATAAGCAAAGGATAGACTGGGGAGCTCTAGTTTTGTAAAAGCTGTAACAGCAGCAAAGAGAATTATGAAGAGATTTCTTGGGGTCACCAAAAGAAAGACAAAAATTCATTGATTCATTAAGTGCCTGCTATGACAGGTATTTTCGCATACTGGCTCGTGCATTTTCAAAATTAATCAAAATATTTGTTCCATACACATTTCACTCACCCCTTCTCAAATGAGACGTGCTTCGTGTTCCAAAGATGGTGATAAATTTTTCTTCATCTGTCCCCCATTTAAGTTCCCCAGCTTGAAATAAAGTCTGTGAAAATTTCAACCTCCATCAATAAATTGATCCTCCATCTCATTTCCAAATTCTTAATCACACTTGGTTTTTATTCACTGAATATTAATTTACCTGACTCATCATTTTATACTTTATTACTGCTAATGTTTCCACTCAGAAACTCAGCTCACTGAGTCTGGAGCTACTTTGGAGCTTGCCACTGAACTGTTCCACATAAGATTAATGGGTCAAAGCAATAAAGCAGACAGTTGTTAACTGCAAGATTAAGTGCTCCCAAAGTGCCTACAGTCTTTCTTGATCCAGGGTCTGAGTTGGGGAAAGTTCTGATTGCCTCACTGTTCACACCTCCAATTATAGAAGAGGAAAGAATTTATCTAGAAGCTACGTTATCTGTATTTTCTGTTTTGACTTTGTGTGTAAATAGCACATCATAAAAACTCCATATTTTCCCATTACAACTGAGATTTCATCATCGCCAACTGTGAAACATTTTCACATTTCCAAAAGATGATAATAAACTGTTAAAAGGTTGTGGGTGTAGCACAGTGCCTAGCACTTGTTAAATAGATTGTGTGTCTATATTCACTTTTTTGAAAAGGAAAGAATATATGCTTTCCAGTTTTCATAGAGTAGCAAAAAATAAAATAAAATTATATACAAATTTGTCATTAAATCTTTGAGCCCATTTATTAAGATATGGATAATTTATTAAAACCCAAAGATTCAGTCTTTAAAATGTTTATACTACCATTTCAATTACTCATTTCTAGGTAAATGTCCCAATTAAACCAAGATGAATGCAATCTGCTAAAGTTGCTACCTGAAGCTGGTCTTATGACCACAAATGGTAAACCTAGTAAGGATAGGAAGGGATGCTAGCATTTGTTTGGATATCAAAGCTTGGGTCACAGTATGTTTAACTGTAGATTATGGTGTTAGATGTATTTTTATTCTATTTCCATAGAATTAAAAAAATGAGAATCACATTTACATTCAACTTTCAAATTAATTTATGTTAAATAACAAAAATATTATCAATTCTGATCATGTGTACGCATGCTCTTCAAAACTGAAACGACATCTACTATGAAAGTCATGCAATTTTAGAACTATATATGATCATGGTGTTATAGGCCTTTCTTAAAATAATTTTTGATTACAAAATAACATGTTTATTGAGAAATTTTGTAAAACAGAAAAAACACAAAAAAGAAAATAAAAAATACTGATAATAACAATATACTGAGGATGTTGGTTACTACTTCTAATAGATGCCCAATTTCTAAGAATTATGTCTAGTAGGTATAGCTGTTAATCCTGTTACATGGGAATAATTGGTGAGGTATCAACTACTTTTTTTTTAATAATCTCTTAATCTTCTAGGAAGAATTATGATAGCATCAATTTCCAAAGAATTGTAAATGATGACATAACTTACATAATGCATCAAACAGTGCACGTAGCCAATAGCAAGTGTCAATAAACATTGATTCCCTTTGCCCTCACTCTCTTTCCCCAAGGAGTTCAACTTTCTCTCCAGACAAAGTGTGACAGCTTGAAGCTGGATGGACCCCAAAAGATCATGTCCTTAGAGCTAATCCATACTTGTGCAGGTAAACCTATTGTAGGTGGGACCTTTAAATTGATTTACTTAGTTAAGGGCCTTTGATTAGACTGTGTGAGCCAGGGTGCATCAGAAGCCTCTTACTGGGAACCAGCTGTGGCTCAACTGGTAGAGCCCTGGTTTACCACATGGGAGGCCCCGGGTTCGGTTCCTGGGGCCTCCTTGAGCAGGCAAGCCGCCAGGCGTTGAGGTGACTCGGCGGGATGCCGCAGCAGGGGGAGACAAGCAGACACAGAAGAACGCAAAAGCAATGAACACAGCAAGAACAAGCAGCAAGGGGGGGATATATAAATAAATAAAAATAAATCTTTAAAAAAAAAAAAGAAGCCTCTTACTGGAGTCCTTCATAAACAGAGGAATAAAAAGTCACAGACAGAAAAAAAGCCACAGAGAGAAGCCATCAGAAGCTGAATCAACAAACCCAGCAGACAGAAAAGCCACAGATGGAGCAGCCCAAAGCAGAAGTAGCAACGAGGTCTGAAAAAGAGAAGAGACAGGAGCTGACGCCACACTGCAGCTCAATGCCTTGATTTGGACACTTCCGTGGCCTCAGAACTGTATGCTTTTAAACTAATACATTCCCATTGTAAAAGCCAACCCATTTCTGATAAATTGCTCCCAGTAGCTTCTAGCAAACTAAAACAAATTATAAAATAAGGATTGGATTTGGTGGGGGAGAATCTAAAATCAGCTCTAACACAGTAAAATAAATGTTAAAAAGTAAAGTGGATGGGAATGTAGAATGGTATGGCCACTGTGGGGGATTGTTTGGCAGTTCCTAAGGGAGTTGAATAGAGATATGCCATGTGACCTGGCAATACCACTACTGGGTAAATACCCAGAACTGAGAGCAGTGACATGAACAGACATCTGCACACCGATGTTCATAGTGGCGTTATGCACAATTGCCAAAAGATGGAAACAACCCTGGTGTCCAACAACCAATGAATGGATAAACAAATTGTGGTGTATACATATGATGGAATATTATGCAATTTTAAGAAGAAATGAAGTCATGAGCATACAACAACATGGATGAACCTGGAAGACATTAGTTGAGTGAAGCAAGCCAGATACAAAAGAACAAATAGTGTATAATTGTGCTATTATGAGATAAATACATGGTGTATATTCATGGAGTTAGTAATTATAATATAGGTTGCCAGAAAATAGAATGAGGTTAGACAGTAGAAACCTGAGGGTTTAATCTGTGCAGAATTGGTAAAAAAAGATTGTTTATAAAGCTTTGGAAATGAATAGAAATGATAAAAGCACATTTCATCTTTGTAATTAGCAGTGCTAATACATGGGTATGACAGTGGTTGAAAGGGAAAGTCTAAGGTCATGTATACAACAGAAGGAAGGCTAAAAAACATAACATGGGATTGTATAGCATAGTGAAACTTCATGTGAAATATGAATATGGGTAATAGCACATATATAAGACTTTTTACAAAATATAAATATAAATAAATGTTGAAACTGAACAAATATATGTTAATGTTACAAGATGTTACTATTAGGCAAAAATACAACCAAAGCAAAATATGGATAGTAGTGAATAATAATATATTAATAATCTTCCATTAAGGGCAAAAAAAAAGAAAAAGGAAATATACTAAGTAAAAGAAACTAGACAAAAGGTACTACATATTGTTTTATTCCATAAATGCAAATAAATTAGAAAGATGGAAATAGAACAGCAGCTATGTAGAGTAGCAGAAGCATAGAGAGATTGAGAAGTGATTATTAGGGGGTAGAATTTTTTTGTTTGTTTTTTATTATTATTTTTGGAATAATGAAAATGCTCTAATAATGACTGAAGTGATGAATGCACAACTATGTGATTATACCAAATACCACTGATTATATAATTTGGATGGATTGTATGCTTTAATACCAAGTATCAATAAAATTAATTTAAAAAAACAAACAAAAAGATATAACGGTAGGAAATATGGAGCCATTCCTTGCAATAAAGTTTAGCAGAATCTTGGATGGTGAGAGTTGGTCCGGAGAAACTGGGAATGAAAAGGTATGCCCGTATGAAAGGACAAGGTCTTAGTTTTGTACTTTGGACAGCTTCTTCCACTTGCTGGTACTAATATCTGGTTTATGTTTGAGGCCCTCCTCATTAGCCAAAAAAAAAATAACATTTTATAGATAATCTACTTAACATTTATCTACAAAATGACTCACTATAGCTTATCAAACCCTTGAAATAAAAGGAATCCTCTTATGCCAGGTTATCAGTAAAGAAAAAAATTCAAAAGCTTATGAAAGGGCTCTTTGTCTCAGCTTACCCTCAATTTTTAAAAAATTAAATTCCCATTAGTGATAACACTCTCGCTGCCCTTTTTATAATACTGAAAATAATTATTTTCAATAGGTCTAATTAACTTATAACAATAATATATTTTAAAGAATCAAAAGACTAATAACACTCAGAGCAGCCCATCCTGTCTTGTGCCTCGGCACTGGAAGATTAGGGAAAGCCCAGGTTCTGTGCAAGAGACATTTCAAAGTAACTCCATAAAGCAGTTTTCAGATGTACAAAGTCCCCTTTCAGGGACCTTAATGGTCATATCCTCTTCCCAACATATAAAAGACTGCTTGCTACTCTAAGTGTGGTCCCAGGGCACAGCATCGGCATCACCACTCAACCTGGATCAGAATGTGCAGTCTCCCCAGGGGGTTCACATATGCATTAAATTTTGAGAAGCACTGCTATTGACAGAAATCAATGAAAATGAGGTTTTTAAAAAATGTACTGTTTTCCACTCAGCAGCCTCACACTGCAGCAACACTCTCATTACATCACTGACTGTGCTGGAAAATGTACCCACTGCTTTCTAATGCAGGCTTCATCATAGTCATCTGAGACTACTAGAGTTGCCTTCTCTGACCATGACGTTAAAAAGCATCCAGAACGCCTACTCTTGAGAGTAGGAATCAAGAACTAGCACTGTCTTCTAGCAAAACCCACAGACAGTTAATGCTTGGTAAGCAATAAGGTCATCTTGATCATAAACAAAGCCCCTAACAGTTGGGGATATGGATTTGTAGGCTGCTCTGGCTCTTTTCCCCTGAAGAAGGTGGATGTAATGTGGATCTGTGCTACCAGTCTATATTTAATAAACCCTTTATATGGCAGAAGAAGTCAGAAGGAGGAGCTACCAGCCAAGAACACTGAGACCTTTGTTTAATGAAGGAGAGAGGGCTTTGGAGTCAGACAGGCCTGGGTGGGAATGAATCCTGGCTCTACCTCTTACCCAGTGGGGGCCATGGGCTTATTTCTCAAATCCCTGGGCCTCAGTTTCCTTGTCTGTAAAAATGTATTCCCTCCACTTTAGAGTTATGCACTAATTCAGTTTTCAGTTACTTACTGAGCATCAACTATGTGCTAGGAGCTGAGGATACAAATTGAAACAAGGCTCAATATGCCTTGAGAAGGCAGTCAAGAAGACAGACAGCTGTGATGAAAGGTGGCAAGGGCTGTGACAGGAAGTATGGGGTGCTATCATCCCTTCCCTCTAAGGGGCACCTGAGTCTCACACGTGAGGCATCAGGGAGGGCCAGCTGACAAGGAGCTATGCTAAGGACTGAATCCTGAAGAGGAACTAGCCAGGTGAATGCAGTGGGAGGAAAAAAGAGAGAACACGTAAGAGAGAGACTGGAAGCATAAATTAAAAAGGGACAGATGATGAAGAGGCTTATAAGCTACGTTTAGGAGCTTGGGCTTTATTCTGAGGACAATGCGGACCACTGAAGAGTTTTAACGTTTGTTTTTTTTTTTAAGATTTATTTTTATTTATTTATATATCCCCCCCTTGCTGCTTGTTCTTGCTGTGTTCATTTGCTTTTTGTGTTCTTCTGTGTCTGCTTGTCTCCCCCCGCTGTGGCATCCCACCGAGTCAGCTCACCACGCGGCAGCCTGCCTGCTCGCGGCGGCTTGCTTTCTCGAAGTGGCCCTGGGAACTGACCCCGGGGCCTCCCATGTTGTAAACCAGAGCCCTACCAATTGAGCCACAGCTGGTTCCC
Organism: Chaetophractus vellerosus; assembly: GCA_004027955.1. Taxonomy (NCBI): domain Eukaryota; kingdom Metazoa; phylum Chordata; class Mammalia; order Cingulata; family Chlamyphoridae; genus Chaetophractus; species Chaetophractus vellerosus. The sequence continues at coordinate 19,306 of PVKH010001798.1, forward strand.
AGTTTTAAAGTTTTAAACAGAGACCTGACAGAATAGGTTTTCATTTTATAAGGTGGCAGTGAGGCAAGAGTCAAATACCACAGAGAGCCCTCAGTAAATATTCATTTCCTTTCCTTTTCTCTCTCCCCTACGAGGGAAAGAGAGGACAGCATTCTAAAGCCATGATAAAATCAAACTACCTGAAAGAATAATAATGCTCTCATTTTTCTTATTGGCAAAGGCAGATGACACATTCATTGGTTGTTTCAGAGAGAACAGTAGGATGGAGGAATGAATATGGCTCTTCCTTTTTCAATGGTATGTGATTAACAACCAAGAATTGTGTATTTTCTTAATTGAAACATGTGATCAGAGACAGGGCCCTGATATGTGAAACCTAGAACCCAAGTATTCCTTTATTACCAATTTTCAGTTATCAAACAACTCTCATGTTGCAAATTTCCTAACATTTATTTCCTGCACTTGATTACTTCATAAACCAGACTGAGACCATACTGGGATTTAAAAGCCACTCAAGTACAGATTTCATTTGGGAGCTGACTGTATAAAAGTACAGAATTTTACTTAGAATGTATTTTAATATGAAATGTCAGGAAATTTCCCAGTACTAAAATAACATCATCTATTATATAATAAAACACTATTTACCACTAAAGTAAAATAAAGATAATAAAATTCTTCCTTCATCTCTCCTGCTAAGAGACCTACTGTACCATTGGACTGGAATCAATGACACGTCTTTAAAATAAAATTCTCTATTTTGTGAATGTTTCAGAATCACAGGAAAAGTATCACATCTGGGTAGAACTCACTATCTGTAGTGATATTTATTTTATTTTATTTCATTCCAGCTTTGGGCTAAAATAAATAGTCTGTCAGTCAAATCAAAATAAGAGAAATCTACTTATCAGGATCCTATCATTTGTAAGAGACCCTTAATTAAGGTTCCTTCTAGAGGCTATTACAACATATATTAATTTGGCAGGGTAATTTCATTACCATCGATTCCATTTTCATTTATATGTCATAATAAATTCATCACATGTTAGGCCTCACTCACCTGAGCATCTTGTTCAACCTGAGCTTCATCAATTCTAGCATCAGGGTCTCTATTAGCCTATAAGAGATAATATGTTACATTTCTGAATTATATGATCACTTTCATTCAAAAGAAAAACTGGTTCAATTCACATTGATGGCTATGCACCACAAGCTTTTTCTCTTAGGAATAATATGTAATGTTTCTTTAAAATAGTATCAATTCTACAATATTTTACACTCTTACATAATGCTTTCCAAAACCAATCTGACCCTTTTGATTTTAAACTCTATAGATTTAAGAGGGTCATGCTATCCCAAAAAAATCTGAGTTAGCTATTAAGTGTTCAGGTCAGGTATTCTGAAACACATACAAACATAGGCACTGTCCAGCCAGAACTGTCACAGATTGCAGTAAGAATCAGCTTAACTAAATTCAGGCTACTCCAGCTTCAGATGTTTTAAGCAAACTATAAATAGTCTCCACCCAATACCTGAAGGAGAACCACCAACATCCTCTGGTAGTACCCTGAAGTATCCCCTACCACATCATCTTCCAGGCTTGAGCCGTATTCTGCAAGAGAATAATTTCATACTTACAGTACAGCTCTGTTTAACTAGAAAAAGATACCTTCCCCACTAATCAAACAGAAGACACAGAAAGGAAGACATATTATATTTGATTAACAAATTCTGTCTACTCAGTCTCTGTGTGCTCTAAACACTAATGGCAAGAGCTTTAAGTGGATAGCTGGACAAAAATGAATTAAATTAAATTTTCCCTAAAGCACAAGATTCAAGCCTAAATCTTGACTCAGCCATTTTTAAATGCCCTCAACCAATGTAGTTATTCATCTGTAGACACATGATGGCACTGGAAAGTCTCTTAAATACAATCAATTATACTTTTAAACTTTGTTTTCCTTTCCTGCAAATGTTTTACATGATTGTTTCCAAATGTCTTCCATCCTCTAATACTGAGTCTTTCTGTGATCACGCCATTCCTTTCCCTAATAAGATACTTTTCCTCTCTACAAATAAGGTTGACTCTGTGAGACAGCAGTGATATTTCAAAGTATGCCTCTCTACCTCTATGCGCAGCTCTTCAACATACAAGCCAGAAGAAAGGGGAGAATAAGGATCTACAAGAGTCAGCAAGCCCTTTTCACTAACTCTCGAACAGCTGCCATCAAAGGAAAGGAGGGAAGACTCTAAGGTATTTAAATATTTAATCATCTGAAAGCAGGCAAGCTTTAAAAGCTTCTATTCTAAAAGGTCCAAGAGTTACATGTTTAATTCAACCAGTTGCAAAACCTTGAAGGATCCAACATCTATATATATAATTAACCATCAAATCCTATCAAATATTTCTCCTCTTTCTGGCTTATCCTCTTCACACCTTCTATGACCTCAGATTGGGCTATAACTACCAAGTGCCTAACTTACTTCCCCACACAAATAGCTGCTCGGCCTCTTAATTCTAATCTCCTTCCTCTCTCATTGCCCATTCACAATTAACAAGTTAGAGACCCATTTCTCTAGCTAAAGGCTCTAGGCTTGTAGGTTTGTTGATTGAGCTGACAATCTGAATGATCTGGTCCTCTTCAATCAAGTAAGGGAAAGTCTTTTATAAGAAGGTTAACAAGAAAGGAAGAACTTTCTACCATTACTTTTTATTGCATTTTCTTAATTCCATTCAGAGGCTATGCTTCAGAATGAAATATAGATTTTTTTTCCCATAAAAAGCATGGCATATCAAATAGAAAAATCAAAATGAAGAGTGCTCAAGCACTGCCAATAGCTAAGATGACATATATTTAACCAAACATTTTTATCAATTGATTTAGGAAAGGGTTTAAGTTTCTTTCCCAGGTTCAAAAAGTGCCTTTTACAACTCTTCATTTCCATCCACATAAATCGTACTTTTTTAAAGGAAATAAAAGCACTTATACCTTAAAGTTAATGATAACAAGAGACAACCTGCATATCCCTAAACTAATTGTAAATCCTATGCAAAAGTAAACTACATCTTCAGCAGCAGCTTCTTATAAACTACTAACACAGTTAAATGTTTTTTTTTTCCTTCCTGAATACATTCATTCATTCATTCAACAATCATATATTGCCTGCCTCCTGTATCAGCTATGCCTTAGAGAAATGAAAGAAGAGGCAGTAGTGATGAAGGGGAAATATAATTCAACGCGTTTACCTTCTTCATAAACTTGTTTTATGGCTCTCAGTTCTTCAGGTGTCCTGGAAGCAATAATTTCAGTCAGGACTTTCTCATTTGTCCCAGCTCCCTGTTTGGAAATTCATTTTTAATATAGAAAACACGTCAATAAGATTAAAAGGAGTTATTTTTTCTAGAATAGATGTTACCCAAATTTCATAACTATATAAATATTATCTAAAATAACATGGTCTTCTTTTACAGGTGTTCTATAGCAGAAATAAGAAATTTCAAATTATTTTTCATTCCAAAGACAATTTTAGTCCTTTTTGTCTAACAAAAAAGTGAATTGCATGCATATATATTATAATTATATACATTAGTAAGATCATCAATTTAATTCTAAATAGTCTAAAAGTAAAACATTCTAATAAAACATGAAATAGATTTTTTTTTAAAGGCTGAAACAGTAAAACTGAAAACTTTACATAAATTTCCACAGGGGAGGACTGATAGTTAAAAAAAAATCTGTATCTCAAAAATATTAACTGGGGAGCAGATGTAGCTCAAGCAGTTGAGCACCTGCTTTCCACATGGGAGGTCCCGGGTTCGGTCCATGGTACCTCCTAAAAACAAAAAACAAAAACAAAAACAAAGAACAAGCAAAACAAATGAAAAACCAACTCAGGGGAGCTAATGTGGCTCAGTGCTTGAGCACCGGCTTTCCACATACGAGGTCCAGGGTTCAATCCCCAGCCCTGGTACCTCAAAAAAAAACAACAAAAAAGCCATTGCTCCCAAGTTAAGTTCCCAGTGGAGCCACAGAGAAATCCTACATCAACAGTAATAAATATAGCATTGCTTAATTACCATCCCAGGATCAGCAAGAAGGAATTGGAACTTACTTTATGATTTTTGAACAATAATTTTAGTTGTTTTTCCTTTTCCTAATTATGCAAGTAATATCTATACTACTAAATCAGAAGATACTAACAACTATATAGCTGAACTTAATGAAAAAAAGATATCATGTTTAAACCTTACTTTCTTCATATTTTCATTTTCTTACCAAAAACAAAGCACTAAAAAAAACCTATGTTCAGGCTCTGACAGAAATTCAGAGCTACATATTAGCTATTGCTGACATTTCATATGCACTCTGCAAAAAAAAAAAAAAACACCCTTTTTTCAATAACCTAGGACTTTGTTTATTCCCAAAAAACAATTATAGGAAAATGAAGAGAATAAGTATACAAAGACTCCTAACTTGATATACCTTCTCCTCCCTCCACTCCATTAAGTATGAACCGTGAGCTCTCTTACTTCCTTGGTGTTCAATCTCAATTTGCCCTTTCAAAACCTGTTGAGGGTTGAGTTATCTCCTGTCCCATAAGTCTAAACAAATGATTAAATACAGTCATATTTATACAATATTCTAAATACCAGTGAAGGTGGTACACATTTAGTTATTTGCTACATTTGAAATCATATAAAGTTAATCAGCTACTTCACTTAAGCATTCATTTAAATTTCTAGTGTTTAGAAGAACAGGAAAATAGGAAAAGGTATTAGCAAACATAACTTATCTTGAAAATTATCCCTGAAGTTTTACTTTTTAACCTAAAATGGTAAACTGTATCATTGTTCCCTTATCAGGCAAGTTTCTATTTAAGAAAATAAAATACTCAATTTGTAACATTTTAAAAACACGTCTCAAAATTAGAAAACCAGCACAATAAATATAAAAAGCTATAAAAATATTAAAATTTTAAATAGCAAGCACTATTTATTATACAAAGTGGTTAAATGATACATTTGTAATTTTTTCTCCATCCTATTCTTCTTATTGCCTCCAACACATTTTTGTCTTCTTACCAACATTCATTAAAATAATTCATATAAATATTTTCGAATATAAAAAATAAGGTAAAGCAATTACCAAAACAAACTAATATTCCTCAAGACAGAAATTTTCCTTTCACTCATCCTTTTACCTTAAGGGCATGCTTCAGTTCATAGGCGTCATAAAGATGAGAGGGTTTCATCAGAGCCACAATTAATTTTTCAAATTTTCCAGTCAGTTCTGATTTCAGGTCATCCAGAAGATCCTAATTCACAGAAAAAACAGAGATTCTTCTTACATATGAACAATAGCCCTTTGCTGTCTCCAAGTAGGAAAAGGAGGGAGGCACAAAAGCTAAATGAAACTCTGCAGCCCTGAATGGACTTTTGAGATTAAAGCCAAACATTTTTATTGACATTATCTGGCATTGAAGCTAAAGCAAAGCCACTTATTTCAAATTAGTCTTAAAATTTGCAGCTGCTCTCACAGTCTACCCGGGGATTACGTTTGTGGCCTTACCCTGCCAAATAGGGTTTTAAAAGCCGCAATGATTTCCTGGCGCTGAGCATTACTTCGGGATGTCAACAGAGTCAGGATGGTCTCCTCATCGGTGCCTGCAATTTATGTTCAGACAATTATATCTCATTCCCGACATGCCCCACTCTCCCAATAACCTCTGTAACCTGCTCCCCAGTCACTTTATGTCCTTATTTCTCTATATGAGAATATGAAATAGTAATAAAATAAGAACATTTACACTCTATGTGTGTAAATTTACAATATATCAAATGTTATGTTCCCACTATTTTCTATTGGATACATTGTGAAGTAGGTGGAAAAATATACCCGACTTTTTTTTTTATAAAATCCTGATTTTTTTTTTAACATTTATTTAATTTATTTATTTCTCCCCCACCCCCTCATTGTTTGCATTTGCTGTGTCTATTTGTTGTGTGCTGGTCTTCTCTTTCTAGGAGACACCAAGAACTGAACCCAGGACTTCCCATGTGGGAGGGAGGCACCTTATCACCTGAGCCACCTCAGCTCCCTGCTTTGTTGCATCTCTCATTGTGTTTCCTTGCTGTGTCTTTTGGTTGCATCATCTCCCTGCATCATCTTGTTGCCAGCTCACCGTCTTACTCATCTTCTCCAGGAGGAACCGGGATCTGAACCCAGACCTCCCGTGTGATAGGCAGGAGCTCACTCCCCCAATCACCGCTTCCCATACCCGTCATTTTAAAAACTGACTGCACATAGTTTTTCATACAAGAAGTAGTCACTTAAATAAATACTATCACATGGCATGATGTGGTAGATATTATGGGGGACTAAGAGAAGAAAAAGATATAGATCCTGGCTTCAAGTTTAAGACAATTTAGCAAGTAAAATATAAAAATATTATTTTATCTCAATGCTCAATAGTCCATAAATTTAAGATCAAAATATTCTATTACTCTTACTATGAATCAATGACTTTTTGTTTGAAAACACAAATTTTACATTTTCTGAGAACAAAGGAGGCTGCTTTTACCCAGGCCTTTCATGGCCTTCCGAAGAGCTTCTGCATCAGCCCGCTCGTCAAATCCAGGGAAGTCAGTCACGGTGCCTTTCACAACCTAAGAAAGGAAACACAATGATATTATTCATATGATGCCTAATATGACAAAGCAAATAGCAAACAGTAAACCAGATGCTATATATCATTCTAGGTCTTTTTATAAATTTACCATTTGATAAGCTGTTTAAAGCCACTCGAAAGGGGAAGTGGACCCTTTGTACTGCACATTAGCAGGACCAATTCTGCCCAGCAACTATCCTGGCCCTCCTGCATTACCACTAGTGGAAAGGCTGGCTCCAAAGGCCCCTTTGGTTTGGGCATCACCTCCTGTGATCAAGGCCCACTAATACCTCCCGGTTCATAGCGGGCAGTTCCTTGAGGCTTCCTTCCCATTACGTCTCCGACCACTTTGATCTGACAGCATGCTCAGCCTGCATTAAACCTTGATGCCTTACCCTGGGCACTTGATTCTAAGCAATGCTCTTATTACAGAACTTTTAATCTAAGTCCTGATTCTGTAGACTTACCTCAAGATTTTAAGATAACGCAGCAAAGCCTGAAAAGATATTTGGTAGGCTCAAATGCCCGTAGTATACAAATCTTTCAGTTCAGAACTTTATAAAAGTAGATTGGAAGATATTCTCTCTTATAGTTTCCTGTTCTATACTGCTTTATCATATATATATATATATATATATATATATATATATATATGGCACTTTTAATCATCAAAATATTTTAACATTTCCAATAAAAGTATACAATATTTGGATCTTCAAAATCAGAAAGCTTTAAGACTGAAAACTAATTTTTTATCTTTATGAAAATGCCTGTGCTTCTAAATTATGTACTGCACAAAGTAATCCCTACAATGCATCTTTTATATGGTTGGTTTATTCCACACATGCTCAGAGAAAGCATTAATATGATGTTGTGGTTTTAGGGTTCTCCCAGCATTTACTTTTATCAATAAATCATTTTAAAGTCCTCCAAAACTTCTGTTAAGCTACCATCTGAAACTGAGAAACAGAGAGCTAAAAGGGGTAGGAGGGATATCAAGTTTATAATCAAACGTGTTTTATTATGAATGTACAGACATAATAACCAAGGAAAAATTATTTTTCACTTCAGCCTCAATTTCTGCACCTGCCAACAATATTATAAACTAATCAAATTTAAAACTTACAACAGAGGAAGACAGCCATGGACACGGCATCAGAGAAGAAATAAGCACCCATGTGATTCTATGTCAGCTCAGGGAGCCTCTCTCTTTAGTAACACTGAATTATACACTTGAAAAAGTGGCATCCATGGAGCCAGAAGGTGGAGACAGTTATGGAAAAAGCCTACAGGAAACCCTGAGCCCATGAAGCTCCTTAAAGTCAAGTGTTAAGATCATGAGACCAAGGAACACATTCCAAGAGAAGAGGGGTTGTTTCTCAGTTTGCTCTCCTAGCCCCACAGCGTTGACTGGTACCAACTTTCATTCCCTGTCCGTGAGCTAAACAAAGGATTGTAGCCAACTAGGAAAAGGAGAGGGTTTGAAAAGACCTCTCTCCCACTTGTCTCATGGGAGTGGTTGTGAAACTAGAGCAGAGCTCTTTATTCTACCAAGTGGGAATTCCACCCATAGCCAGATCAGTCTCCATTTCCAGTCCATCGAAAGAACAAAGAGGCAAGAAGACTAATAATTTCTTTCCATTAGTTTAACAGATTGAACAATTGTTGGTTATTTAGTAGGACCACTTCAAATCAATTAACACCATCAATACCACCATAAAAAGGAATAAATACCACACATTCTCTCAAAGTAAAAATGTAGAACTAACCTGTCGTTTTTTCATAACACATATGGAAGTTCACTTGCTTGTTTATTCACTCACTCAACAACCATTTTAAGTTGCCATCAATGTACCAACTATTATATTAATTATTTAAAAAAAAATAGTAATGGTCCTTGTGGAGTCGAGAAAAAAAAGGAGACAATCAAGTGCAGTTAAGTACGTACACAGAGATTTGATAGGGGTGATGTGGGCACATAAAGAGAATGGTCAACTGACTGGATTGGGGGAGAGTAAAAAGAGAAGAATCACACAGACTTCTAGAAGTCTTAAAAGTTGATTGTGAATTTGCCAGACATATTCAGGAAAACAGAAAAGTGAAGGAGAGTATTTCAGCACACATTAAGACAAGGAAGAATGTAACCATCTGGTATTTTGGACAAAGCATTAAGCAGTTTGACAGAATGGAACAAGAGCTAAGGCTGAAAAGGAAAACAAACAAGGGAAGGCCATAGTGAGGGGAGAAGAGAACTGGAAAGCCAAGCTAAGGAGTGTGGTCTTCATTCTGTAGGCAACAGGAAGCCCTGAGAGAATATTTAAGCAGAGAAGAATGTAAACTCTGCAGAGTAATGTTACTCTGGCAGCAGCAGAGACAATGGAAAAGGTTGCGCAAGAATGGAGACAGGAAGAATGTTTAAAAACTACTAACACAGGAAAAAAGTAAGGAAAACCTGGTCTAAGCCAGGAGTAGTGGAAATGGAAAGGAAAAGACAGACAGGAACGGGGTGGAGGGGAGAAGGGAATCATTTAGACTGATTCATTTCGCGGATGGTGAATGGGATGGCTGATTTTGCATTTCACCACCACAAGCATACTGGAAGAGAAGCAGGCTGGTGAGTTATTGACAAACATAGGTGGTAACTGATAATGCATGAGAGGAAGCTACCACACAAGACAGTATTAACAAGGCAGAAAGAAGAGCCAGTGGAGATTGAGAAGGGAAGGCCGTGTACCATTTGGAGTGGCAGCTACATCTGCTAAGTGCAGTGATGAGCCACGCACTGTGCTCCAAGCTACACATGGAGGTATCAGAGAAATCCCATTTTACTAATGAAAAACACACTGGCCTAGGAAGATTTGGCAACTCACCCAAGTGACCAGCTAGCAAACAAATAGCAGAGCTGCTATTGAACACAGGTCACGGGACTGTGGAACTTGGGCTATACACACTCCCACAAAACCAGGGAGCAAATCTGAAGAGAGTAAAGACATGAAAGCTTAAGAAGAAAAATGTTCCAAGAGGAAAGGAAGAGACAGTGTCCAATACCAGAGGGAAGTCAAGAGAGAGGGGAAACCAAAAAGGGTCTACAGATATGACAACTAGGAGGTCAGTGGTGAC